>CABHPH010161162.1:0-15980 GCA_902168325.1 Peromyscus nudipes
TATATATGTATATACACATATAATTTTGTATATGTGTATACACATATATAATTATATATATGTATATAATTTCTTTAAGTTATAATACACAGAGTATATGTGCAGTTTGGGCCATAAATTTTGTTAGGTTTATCTTTAGGATACAATTACCACTGTTCAATAGCTCTCATGACATTTTCTTGTGAAGATGTCTCTGTTTCAAAGTCATTTTCCCTAGATATGAAAATGTAGATCATTATGTAAATAATAAAAAATTGAGTGTTATAATTTATAGTAGGAATCTATTATATGGTTCTAAATATTATGATGTCATTATAAAGAATAATAAATAAAATTGAGTGTTATAATTTATAGTAGGAATCTATTATATGGATCTAAAGATTGTGGTATCCATTATAAAATGTTAATAGAAGTCATGATTTTTTAGTTTTGGCACTTTCTCTGTTTTGAGTTTTGAATATAAGTTAAATGTTCTGGTGTCCCTGTGTCACAGATAAAATTCTAGTTACTGACCAGACTATTCATATGTTCACTTTAATAGTGGGATGTCAGCTCAAGTCCACAGCCCTGATGTATGTAGGGTCATTTGAGTAAGCATTGGTAATAAGGTAGCCAGCTTCCATTTCAAAGCAATTAGATGATGTTCTTGTATGAGTTAGCATTATTTAATATCTTTAGTTTTGACCTCGGTAAAAGAGTTGAGTAACTGGCAGATTTTAAAGACTAGTTTGGAATCAGGAAAGACACTGGTCAGCCAAAGTTTTACATTTTTAAATTTTGCTGTGTGTCCTTGCCATGTGTTTACTTTTTCTTATGTGGTGTTTGAATTATTGTGTAGGGTGTTTTTGAACCAGTTACAGGATTGGATTAAGGGTCACTTTATTTCCCTAATCTGAAATTTCACCTTGACTCTCAGGCTGTCTTTTCCTTAGGAGTCTCTTTTCTTTTTTCTTTTCTTTTTTCTTTTCTTTTCTTTTCTTTTCTTTTCTCTTTTCTTTTCTTTTCCTCCCCTCTCCCTCCCCTCCCTCTCCCCCCCCCCCCCCCCCTCCCCCTCCCCCCTCCTCTCCCCCCTCCCTCCCTCTCCCCTCTCCCTCTCCCCCTCCTCTTCAGTGATTGCAGTACTTCTCTAAACCCATTTCCAGCTTCCCTGTTCACATCCAGTGAAGATCACTTTAGCTGCCTGCCATGACTCTGTCGCTTTTTCTTCTTCTTTTTTTTTTTTTTCTAAATAAAGCCTGATCTGGCACATCTTTAAGAACAGTACATATACACTCGTCTCTCTCCCTCGAGTCCTCTTGCTTGCTTACCACTGTCTTACATCCTTCCGTCCACATTCCACCTTTTGCAGTTTGTCTATTCTTGTTTCCCATCAGCTTTTGTGCTGTTTTGGTCCCATCATTCCTGAGGTTCTGCTTTCCAAGGTCATCTTGTTGTTGACTATAGAAGTTCCTACTTATTTTCCCTTTTTTTTTCTTCAGCAGAGTGAGCACAGATTTATTAAGAAAAATTGAGAAAGAACTCCCAAGAGCGAGAGGGGTTCCAAGTGGATAATACCCTGTTAGCACTTCTTACCTGACCCTGTCTTTGGTGGTTTTTGCTTTTGTTTCCCCATAGACTCCCCTTTTTGTGCCATCTCTTCATTAGTGGTGGTCATCAGGGTTCTGTTCTGTGCTCCCTTTTCTCAGAGATGGTAAGGATTTATCAAGTCTGTTTTCTTTATATCTCTGAGTCAAAAAAGTTTTTGAACAGTACCCCCAACTGTTTGTCGGAAATCTGAAAAGTAAGCATGCAGCCATCCTCAGCCTCCATTGTCTCCTTCAAGTTGCCTAAATAATCAGCGTACGTCATTTTCTACTTCCTGCATTCTTCCATTTATCTGATCCCAGCATCACAGGAGCATTTCCCATTGTGTATCTTCCCCAGAGAGTGTCGCAGTGTAGCTAACTGGTTCTGTTGCCTGTAATTTCTGGCCCTGCTGTCCATTTGATTTCTATATTTCAAAGGGAAGTCTTTAAAATACAAAACCGAATTATGTCACTCTGTGGGTCTTTCAGTAGTTTCTCACTTTTCAAGATCAAATCCAGGCTCCAACCTGTGATTTCACCTCTACCAATATTGCCAGCATTGCTCCTCATTACTTTTTCTGTTCTAACTATCAATAAACCTTTAGACCCTAAAAGTACTTCCTTCTCACTTGTGCCCAGTCTTCCCTGGAGCTCAGCTTCCCTGATCAAACCTAAGTCTGGAGAACGTGCCTGGTCTGTTTTCTTGCACTGCTAGATATGTACGTGACCCAGCCTGGCTTCCAGATGCTAGGATCACAGATGTGTATCATTACTCGTCTTTGCAGGCTGTTCTCTATCCCCCTCATGGAGCAGCTCTTTGAACTGTGGGTAGCGGGCTGCTTTTTTACTATCACTGAATGTGTTGTAGACTTGTTGAGAATAGTGCCTGAGTCTGCCTTGTGTCCAGTGGTATCCCTTCCGCCTAGTATAATGTATACGATGTCACAAGTAATATACTTATCATAGGAACACACAGATAAACAGTAAAATCTGCTTGAGATATCGATTCTAGACTTTTTGAAACTTGAGAAGATCAAGGCTGTCAGTCTGTCCCTCCCTGCAGTGCATCTGGAGCAGTGTGCATAGTGATGACCGTAACTAAAGCATCAAGGTACTGGTGGATGAAACACTGTACCACAGCAAGGTGTTAGACAGAATAAGGATCTGAGTGTGCCAGTTCTAGACTTCCCCAAATCCCGTTTAAACAACATCCCAGATTTAGCAAAAATAGGTGCTCTGTAGAGAATATTTGTGCATGTAGGTTTCAAAGATTGGTGGCCACTACCAGTGCCACCACATGAAATCTAAACCATGTTATAGACTCATGCAGACTGTACTATAGTCTCGGTCACCTTGTTTCTAGTCATTATATATATATATATGTATGTATGTATGTATGTATGTATGTATGTAGGCACACATGTGCCATAGTGCACATGTGGAGGTTAGAGGACAAGTTTGAAAGTAGGTTCTTCCCTTCCACCATGTGGGTCCTGGGGATCAGACTCAGGTAGCCAGGCTTGTCCACAAGTGCTTTTACCCATTGACCCATCTCACCAACACTCAGTCATTTTAAACTTCCCAAAATAGGAAAAATAGCACTAAACAATAAGCACTAACCCTCTCATCAAACCGGATTACTTTTCACAGCTTTCCTTACTGTCTACACATTTTTATAATAGTTATGTATTATACTTTAAATGTTATGTGTATGCTTTCCCAAGCTTTTGTTAGCACTGTAGTGCCCATGACTGTTGTAACACCTTTTCCTCTTGGGGGAACTCTCCAAGGTGAGTTTGCAGGGTTAGAGGATGCAAACACCATGAAGTTTAGATTTGGGGCTGCCTGTGCTTTTCCAGAAGGGCCTTGTGAAAAGCTGACGGGAGTGAGGATACAAGATTTCTCAGTGTCACTGATGCATTGGAGCGAGTGAGAGGAGAGGAAGGATGACCCATGTCTGTAAAGTTTTCCTTTCGTTGTTCTCATTTGTATGAGGTTTCCTAAACATTTTTGTTAAGTATAGAGAAAAAATTTGTATTAGATGACAACATGTTTACATGCAAATATCTTTTAAAGAGTAAATGGAAATTTATGTTGACTGCAACCCTGTTAATTTGTAGGAATTAATTTTTTAATTAAAAATTGTTAGTGTGTGTGTGTGTGTGTGTGTGTGTGTGTGTAGGTCAGAGGACAACTTCCGGGAGTCTATTTCCTCCTTCCATTGTGTGCCTGGGGATTGAACTCAGGTTGTCTGGCTTGAGGGACAAATGCTTTTACCACTGAACTTAATTGCTGGCCATGTAGGAATTGAAAATTCATTCAAGATTGTGTATTTAAGAGCGGGGCACTTAGCTGAACTCTTTTCCTCAGATTTGGGTTGTTTTTAGAGCTGTGTATTTTGATTTGATGTGGCGCCATTGCCCTTTATGTCGGGTCTGTGACGTCCAGCTCACTGTGACACTGGAGGCATCTCATTGTATGCTGTAATGAATAGTTTACGCAGACGCCTGTGGAGAGGCCTCTGTGTCTCAGTGCTGCATTGAACTGGTTTATGCCTCTGGCACTCAGGCTTGTTCGTATCTATTGAGAGTTGTCGGCAGTGTGCAGCTTATGTGTCAGTCACGCAGATCCCAAAGCTCCATCTGCCTCTTGTCTTTGCCTTTAGATGGATTTGGGGATTAGACTTTGCCAGATTGTCATTCCCTGAGAGGGAAAACATGTTAAGTCTTTCACAAAGCATCTTGGTGTAAATACAGTATTAATAGTTACTTTTATTCTGCGTATGCCTTTGCAGATTTCTGGTTTCGAATTTTGTTCTACGATGATACACAGTAGAGAGCTACCTCATTGACCTTGAGGTGGTTATGCAGGTCATTAATAGTACACTAGAGTTGAATGCAAAAAGCACTACAGAATAAAATATAGAATGTTGTACAGTTTATGTATAAATAAATTTAGGTAGAGTGCTAGTCAAAGGATTTCGTTTTTCTCCTAAGAGACAGAAGTGTAGAATAAGAGACTTTTACCTGAAAGTCCTGATACTGCTTGGATACATGCCATATTCATATATCACATTTTTTTTTAGAAAAAGATATTTTTATTTTTAATTATGTGCATCTCTGTGTGGGTATATGTATATGAATGCAGGTGCTCATAGAGGCCAGAGGAAGGTATCAGTTCCCTTGGAACTAGAGTTACAGGCTGCTGGGAACTGAACTTGGGTCCTTTGGAAGAACTGTATATACTCTTAATATTAACTGCTGAGCTATCTCTCCAGCCCTTTATATTTCTTTTTAAAAGCCAGTTTGTTTGCTTGTTTGTTTTTTTCAAATGGCAGAGCATCTTGGGAGATGGATCAGTGGTTAAAGTGCTTACCATGCAGTTGTGAGGATTGGAATTCAGAAACCCATGCAAATGCCAGGGGGGCATGGGAGCCTGCCTGTAATTTCAGCCTGAAGGTGGATACAAGCTGGCTGTTAAGACTGACCACATCAGTAAGCTCTGGATTGAGCCTGTTTGAGTGAATATGGTAAAAGATGGATGAAAGATGATTCCTGATATCAATCTTATATATCCACATGCATGCCACACATGTGCATCTACACACATGCAAAAAAAATCATCTATGTACACCACATATACATAAACACATGCACAGCTAACACACATGCACACACACATGAAAAAGGGAAAAGGGGAAAACAACAGATTTGTGCCCCTGTTTATTTGACATAGTAGCAGTTTTGCTGTGACTTACAGAGCTTGCATAGAGTTACCTTTTCTGTAATTCAGACTGGATGAGTAATCTGTCAGTGAGCTGTTACTCTAAAGAAATCAAACTGTATTGCTTGTTTTCCTCTCCTCCTCTCTCAGGTCATTTGGATCCAGGATTCCTAGCAGGTGACAAAACATCTGTTGGCAATGCACCACTTAACGAAGAAATTCATATTGCCTCTTCAGACAGTGAAGTGGAGATTGTGGGTGTTCAGGAGCATGCAAGGTAGGCGAGTAATTGGGGGTATTCTGATACTTTAAATTGTGAGTCTATTTAAACCAAAAAAAATAAGTGATAGGAAAATGGTAGATCGGGGCTAGAGAGATGGCTCAGCTGTTGAGAGCACTGACTGCACTTCCAGAGGTCCTGAGTTCGATTCCCAGCAACCACATGGTGTCTCACAACCATCTCTAGTGAGTTCTGATGCCCTCTTTGGCATAAAGGCGTACATGCAGATAGAGTACTCATAATAAATAAAATCTTAAAAAAAAACAAAGAAAATGGTAGACCTCCTCCTTGGCATAAAGGTGTAGTCTGTCTTGCAGCTTTCTTTGGTTTAATACTTTTTGTTAAGATGTGGTTTGAGGTTTAGAGCATGTTCCATATTGTTGCATGTAAAGAGCATAGCATTTGGAGCTGGAGAGCTGACTCAGTAGTTAAGAGCACTGTTGCACTTACAGAAGAGTTCTTTTCCCAGCACCTACGTGCCTGCTCACAGCCGTCGGCTAATTCCAGTATAAGGGGATCCAATGCCCTCTTCTGACCTCAGCAGGCACCAGGTACTTACATGGTGCATACATGCAGGCAAAACATTCGTACATATAAAATAAATCTAAAAAAAAAAAAAAGACCATGTCAGTCATGGGTTTGCGTGAACTACAGCTGGTTTCCCCCCTTCCTTTTAAGCAAATGTCTAGGTACCATATCAGAGTTTGCTCTTAAGCAAAGAAAGATGGATTTGGCTGGACTGTGGTGGCATATGCCTTTAATTCCAGCACTCTGAGTTCCAGGACAGCCAGGGCAACACAGAGAAACCCTGTCTCAAAAACACATGCACAGCCAGGCGGTGGTGGCACACGCCTTTAATCCCAGCACTTGGGAGGCAGAGCCAGGCGGATCTCTGTGAGTTCGAGGCCAGCCTGGTCTAGAGAGCCAGATCCAGGACAGGCACCAAAACTACACAGAGAAACCCTGTCTCGAAAAACAAAACAAAACAAGAAAGAAAAGAAGTACTGTGTGCTGTTTTCTCATTCCTGCTTTCTTCCCTTCATTTTACATTGAAATGTATTGAGAACAAACAGCTGGAGGACATGAACCTGATATACCTCTTGTGCTGCTTAAGATTAAAAATATCCATGAAACATGTGGTGTTAAAGAATGTAATTTTTATGGAATTTGATGTTCTTTATGGTAGGGGTTAGCAAACTGTGGTTCATAGGCCAAATCTGTCCTACCACAGGCTTTTGTATATATTGAGAGCGAAGAGTGCTTTTTATACTTTTAGTTTTTAAAGATTTTATCATTTGTAATCGTGTGTGGGGTAGGTGTATTTGTATGTGAGTGCAGGTGACCGTAGAAGTCAGAGTGTCAGATTCCTTGGAGCTGGAGCTGCAGAGTTATAGACGGTTATGAGCTGCCTGATGCGGATGCTGGGAATTGATTCTCTGGAAGATCAGCATCGTCACCCCTTTATGTCTTAAAAATACTTGGGCAGAAATGGTATTTTATGACATAAAATTCTTAAGAAATTCATAAAATTATCCTAATGGAGTCACTGTTAGTCCATTTTGCACATAGCACATGTCTGCTTTGCACTGCAGCCAAAGAGGTGAATAGTTTAAGCAGACTGCATGGTCCCCAAAGCCAAAGATATTTAGCCTTTGGCAGGAAAAAAAAGTCTTTCTTTCTCTTTCTCTGTCTCTCTCTGTCTGTCTGTCTGTCTCTCTCTCTTTCTGTCTCTCTCTGTGTCTCTCTGTGTCTCTGTCTCTCTCTCTGTCTCTCTCTGCCTCTCTCTCTGCCTCTCTCTCTGTCTCTCTCTCTCTCTTTCTTTCTCTTCCGCCCGCCCTCCCTCCTTCCTTCCTTTCTTTCTTTCACTTTTGGTACATGCAGTAGGTTGATATGGCTGGCCTTGAACTTACAGAGGTTCTCCTGCCTCTGCCTCCCAGAGTACTGGAATTAAAGGTATATGCCACCACGCCAGCTTTCTATTTTAAATGATTGGTTGTGAGTATAACTCAAGGGTGGAGTGCTTGACTACATGTATCAGTCCCCGGTACTGCTTTGTTTATTTTATTTTTATTTTTTTAAATAATTGTTTGTAGTCCTCTCAGATGTATTTTTTTGTCTTAATACAGTTACATGAAAACCAAGAATTTACATTTTAAAATCTGTATATTCCATCTATCAGAACTAGCACTTCTCCCCAACAAGGGTTAAGTTGTGTGTGTGTTTTAACAAAGAAGCATATAACACAATTACCTTCTTCACTCTGTTCTTTGTTCTAATTTTATTCCTATGTTAGTATGTTAATAAAATATTTACCAGTGTTTTATGTATAGCTTATAAAGAATGAATTTAGGAGTGTAGATTGCAGTGACATGCAGATGTGTGTGAACTGAGGCACCTAAGGTTTTGTCATACTTCCCGAGGGAGTTTTTCAGTGGAGCCCAGAGGAGTGGCAGCTCTGCCTCTCTGGAAGTCAGTGTTGTCCTGGGCATCACACGCCAGTCCCTCGGGCAGACGTGCGCCTGCATAGCTTCCTCTCTCAGCTCTGTCTGTATGGGAAACGAGTTTTCCGCTCCAATTTTATCTTTTCTTCTTTTCTTGACTTAATAAAGAACCTTTTCCTCATAAATTCTCTTACATTAGTTACCTTTTCTTTTTAATCTGACTTTCTCATCAGATGAGGAAGAAAGAAAGCTGATTTTTCTCCCCCTAGTTTAACATGTTTTCGCCATTGGTTTATTTCTTACATTGTCCCTTTTAAGTCCTGTGTTAGGCTCTTTCTGGACTTTCCTGTTGTGGTTTTTAAGGTTTTCTACTATGATACCCTCTTGGGAGACTGACGTAGTTGAATTGTCTTTTGTGTGTGCTAAGGCACACCTCTTGGTCTAGTTCTCTGTGTTCCTGTCACGTCTCCCTTCTTCATTGTTTCCTTATACCTAGAAATGTTAGATGCCCTTCTTTTTAGCTCCTTTGCTCAGCTTTTCTTCCACCATGAACTTTTTAGCTTCCTTTTGAATTGTTTGAAGAGTTACTCATTTTATTGTATGTGTGAGTGTTCTGCCTGCATGCATGTATGTGTACCACATTTGTACTTGGTGCCTATGGAGGTCAGAAGGCAGCAGATCGCCTGGAACAGGAGTTATGGGCAGTTGTAAACTACCATGTAGAGGCTTGGAATTGAACCCAGATCCTCTAGAAGAGCAATAACTGCTCTTAACTGCTGAGCCATCTCTACCTCCGCCCCCCTTCCCCCACTCCACCCCCACCAATATTATGGTGTCTGGCGCTAGTTTTATCATTAAAAACATTCAATCTAAAATCTCAATTCCTTCTTAACCCTAACTCATGTGTGGTGGTATTGTGTTCCCCAAAATATTGTGTACCTTAATAAACTTACCTGGGGTCAGAGACAGAACAGCCACAATATTAAACAGAGGTTAGGCAGTGGTAGCACACGCCTTTAATCCTAGCATTCCAGAGACAGAAATCCCTCTGGATCTCTGTGAGTTCAAGGCCACATTGGAAATGGCCAGACACAGAGACATACGCCTTTAATCCCAGAAAGCGAGCCTTTAATCCCAGGGAGTGGTGGTAGAGAGCAGAAAGGTATATAATGTAGATGTAACCAACCGTCTTATTAAATAAGAAACACAGAGCCAATGTAAAGATGAAAGCCCAAGAGGTCAGAGCTAAGAGCCTTACCGCCTTCCGCCAGCCAGCCTCTTCCGCCAAGAGCCTCTTCCGCCAAGAGACCTCTCCGAAAAGGGAGCTACTTCCTGTGCGTCTGTCTTATAAAGAGTTCTTGTTCTTCCTTCTCATTGGTTGTAAACCCAACCACATGACCGTCTCGTCACTGCCTGTCTGTAGGTCATTCCAGGTCTTCTATGGTTGGTATTGAGATTGAAGGCGTGTGTCTCCAATGCTGGCTGTATCCTTGAACACACAGAGATCTACCTATTTCTGCTTACCAAGTGCTGGGATTAAAGGCGTGCACCACCACCTCCCTGGCTTTCCCTATGGCTTGCTAATAGCTCTGACCCCTAGGCAACTTTATTTATTAACATACAAATAAAATCACATTTCAGCACAAATAAAATACCACTATATTTCCCCTTTTCTAATTTAATAAAAAGAGAAAAAAAGGAAAGTTGTAACTAATATAAGAAAAACTATATACAAAAGTACAATAACTATATACAACATATACAAGTGATGAATACCTAAACAATGTAAGGCGTGAAGAAACTCGAGGCATTTGGCCTGGGTAGGCATTTGGCCTGGAGAAGCATTGGGCTGGTTAAGCATTCAGGCTTCTAGCAGCAGTTCAGCTGAGAGTCATTTGGATATGAGGACATAGAGGCTTCCAGTCTGAGGAAGCAAGACCAGCTGCGGATCCGGCAAGGTGAGATAGCTGTGGCTTGCTCTGTCTCTCTAACCTTCCAGCATTCACCCCAATAACTGGCCCCGGGTTTGATTTTATTAATAAGGACTTTTAAGATTCATGCTACACTCATGTGCATAGATGCCATCTCTGGTATACCCATCTTAATGTCAGTATTTGATCTAGAGCAGTGGTTCTCAACCTTCCTAATGCCAAGATTCTTTAATACAGTTCCATATGTTGTGGTGACCCTCAACCACAGATTTATTTTTGATGCTACTTTATAACTATAATTTTGCTACTGTTATAAATCATAATGTAAATGTCTGATATGCAGATGGTCTTAGGCGACCTTATGGAAGGGTTGTCTGACGCCAAAGGGGTCGCCATCCACAGATTGAGAACCACTGGTCTAGATTGTCATCATCTTCTGTATCTATTTTGTACTATTTCCTGAACTGAGTCATGTAACTTAAAATACATTTTGAACGTCACTACCTTCAAGGACCTTCTCTTACAGGCCCTGCAGTGTAGCATAACTCTTAAAAAGTTCTTATTAATAAAATCAAACCTGAGCCGGCTATTGGGGTGAACACTGGAAGGTCAGAGAGACAGAATAAGCCACAGCTATCTCACCTCGCTGGGTCCTCAGCTGGTCTTGTTTCCTCAGACTGGATGCCCCGAGCCCTCATCCAGAATGGGTCTCAGCTGAACTGCTGCTAGAAGCCTGAAAGCTTAACCAGCCACATGCTTCTCCAGGCCGCTTCTCTAGGCCAAATGCCTGCTCAGGCCAAATGCCTCGAGTTTCTGGTCCTCACGCCTTTATATATCTCTCCGCTCTCTACCACCACTCCCTGGGATTAAAGGTGTGGCTTTCTGGGATTAAAGGCGTTGGTCACCATGCTTGGGTGCATCCTCGAACACATGAATTTCTGCCTCTGGAATGCTAGGATTAAAGGCGTATGCTACCACTGCCTAACCTCTATGTTTAATATTGTGGCTGTCCTGTTCTCTGACCCCAGATAAGTTTATTAGCATACACAATATTTTGGGGAACACAATACCCCCACACTGCAGTGTAAAGCTGCACTTTATTCTGATCCATTAGTTTGAATTTTGGGGAATACATATTACAGATGAGAAACCATTTTGAAACTTCAGTGGTAAATGCTGTGTGTGCAGTAGAATACAAAGTTTGTGGATTCTGTTGGAGATTTTAAAGGAAATCCTATTTCCTTTTGAGGTTATCTTTTATATTGGCCTTTGGATCCAGGACTGAAGCGAGTAGTCTCAATTGACTGCTCTATCTTGCTAAAAGTGTTTTATAGCCTGGTAAACTTCACTCATACATTGGATTAAAACCCAGCAAAGCCCACAGAGGAGGCTTTCCTGGTGGTCAGAGTTGCTCCTTTGCCTGCTTGTATCTCATCCAGAAATTATTTACAGGTCTTGGGTTGCAGTTATGAAGTATTGGTAGGCTTCTGGTAAGATTATCACTTGGAAAGAGTTTAGGTTTTGGCCCAGGTCTTTTTGTTCTCATTTTATTTGCATGTGTAGATTGTTTGGATTTAGTTGTCTTGTGTTCTCTCTCTCTGCTTTTGTTATTCTACATAGTCATGGGTTTCCTAAGAATTTTAGAAAATGTGGTCCTTGAGTATTCTCTGTGGGGTTGGTTGCTCTGGCGGGTGCCCTCTCCCTGTTTGACTTTTGTACTTAATGATGTGCCTTTTCAGTGAGGTTGCTTTGCTTTTCTTGCTTGCTAATATCCTTTTGTATTCTTTTATTATGGGTTGATTTTATTATGGTCCTTCAGTAACCTCTTCTGAGACTTTAGTGAATAAGATTCCTAACATTTTAGATATTAATGTTTTAGAACGCAGCAAGTGAATTACAGAAGAATCTTTGCATTTCATACTGTTTTATGAACCCAATTGTTAACATCAATACTAAAAAAGAATAGAGAAGGAACCCAGCACCTCCCTAAAATCACAAGGATGCATTTTGTTTTCACTTAGGAAAAACAGCTAGCTGTTTAAGAGGTCACCTTCAGGTTCTGTAAGTGAGAGCAAAAATGATGAATCTTTAATATTGTTTTCTTAGAATAGTGAGTAAACCATGTCACAGATTTCTATAATGTAAAGAAATTGTCTCTGTGAAATTTTTATTCTGTTGGCTTCAGTATATGATAAATAAGAAATCCTATCAGATTTTATTGTTTATACATTTTTTTCTAGAATTTTGGAAAATGAGGTCTAGACATTTTTTAAAAAAATTTAAAATTAAGAATAAGCGGGATTGGGGATTTAGCTCAGTGGTAGAAGGCCCTGGGTTTGGTCCTCAGCTCTGAAAAAAAAAAAAAAAAGACAAAATAACAAAAAAAGAATAAGCTAGGTATAGTGCCCATACTAACCAGTACTTGAGAGCTGAGGCAGATGAATAGCAAGCTAGAAGTTAGCCTGGGCTACATAGTGAGACCCTGTCAAAAACAGAAACAAAAACTCCTTCAAAATGTGTCTCTAGATTTTTTGATTCATTGCAGTTCCTATGCAGAAGTATGCAGCCTGTATCTGCTCTAGATTTGGACTGGACCAATTAAAACTCAGCTAAGTATATGCCTTACTCTATGCCTTTCATAATATAGGAAAGCATATGGGTTAATGCATGAAAATGGTTTCTTTTTTTATTTTAATGCCTCAAACTTTCAAGCCCCAAGATCAACTCTGTGGGGCTTATAAAAACCAATGTAGTTTTACTACATGAAAATTTCCATCCTATCGTTATAAATTATTAATTATCTCTCTAGTGTGCACTATTTTACAAAGCAGTTGAGACGTTTCTCCAACACCAGCCTGTTTTGAGCACTTAAGAAAAAATTCTTGGGCTGAGAGGTGTCTGCATTGGTAAAGTGCCTGTGTACAAAGCATGAGGACCTGATTTCTGATCCACAGCACCTAGGGCAGCTGTGTCTGTAGCTCTAGTGCTGGCAGACCCGTAAAGCCCCTTGGCTAGCCAGTCCAGCTGGATTGATGAGCCTTGGGTTCAGGGTCTCGGGGAAAAGAAGCAATCAAGGAAGGTTGCTGAAGTTGTCTGTGGGTGTGTACACGCAAAACAGCTGCATATACCACACACATATGCATGTACCCACATGAATACATACATTAACCACTACCCCTCAAAGTTATTTTTCTGTATTTTAAAAAAACAACAAACAAACATGTATTAGGGCTGCAGGGTCCTGTTTTCACTGTGTTTCATTCATTTCCTGGCTGTCATTCTATTTAAGATGTAATTAAACCATGAAAACAATGAATGCTCTACTGCTTATAACACACAATAAGTCATAATGTACATCTTGATCTTTGCAAACTGTTCATTTTTAAGTAGCCAGTACACAGATCAAAGCACAGGCATTCTCTTGTGTCTTCACTCTGTAGTCTTGACTTCCCCAGCCCATTCCCCAGTGACTTTGATCCTGACTTCCAAGAAATCCTGGTCACTGATGACTTCGAAGGTCATGCTAGCATCTTCTTGAATTCTCAGAGGTGCCCAGCTTGACTCTTCTAAAAAAATGTGTGTTTTTTCATTCTGTGTGGGGGTGTGGGCACATGAGTACAGGTGCCTTCGGAGCCCAGAGGTGTCAGATCTCCTGAAGCTGGAGTTATAGGTGGTTGTAAGCTGCCCAAGGTGGGTGCTAGGAACTGAACTCAGGGTCTCTGTAAGGGCAATAAGCCCTCCTAGCCCTCCCCCCCCAGCTTGAGTCTTAAGGGGAAATTTATTATGTTTTGTTTGTGGTGGCTGCATTGTGTAGACGTGATCACCCGAGACTTGCCTTCTGGAAGCTGATTTGTGTCACTTGCCTTTGACATTTCTGAAGGGCAGAATGGCACCTTTCATGGGGCTGTGCAGTTTATGGTGGTTCTCTGTTGGAACTAACCACTTGGTTACAGCTGTCTGGAGCCAGGAGAGCTTTGGACCAGAAAGGTATGATCACCATATCCTCTAGAGAATCTCAGGTGGTCAGGGCTTGTTTTTGCCCTTCGGTCTTTTAGGTGTTCCAGTGTCTTAACTACCCCTTTCGCTTATGGTCGTTAGAACTGCTTGTAACACGATACAGAGTGACCATTTAGTTAAATATGTGCTTCATCTCCTGGCCTCCTTGGCTGTTCACTCTTCAGTAGTAAATGCAGGCTTTAAACCTCTCACTCAAACTCCCTGCTCCTACACCAAATACTTTTCTAGAATCTGTTTTGATGTTTAACAAATACCCCTGGGACTGGGCAGCAGTCCTCTGGATCAAACCGTAGTATTTCAGCTGTCATTTGAAGAAGGCGTAGTTACTTAGAGGAAGATAAACCTGAATGGAGACATGATTTTGCTGTAGTTCTATACTTAGGTTGCATTTTATCCTTGGTCCTTCTCTTCTGTAAAATACAGATTAGAGTAGATCCCTTTAAAACCACTGCTCATGATTCGTTAGGAAGAATAACAGTGGGACTTTATATCCCTAGCTTAGATGTTCTAGGAATTGTGCAAAGATTACATTGGCTGCCTTGGTCCCTGAATTCTTACTAAGTTTCTAGCTAGCTTTACTTAAATTAGAATGCTTGTGCAAATGAGCTTTTGAACTTTTAGAGAACTTCATACTTTAAGATGGTTCATTTTACACACCGATTTAAAGTAGACTTCTCTCAAAGTTCCTTTACCTGACACTTAAGAGTACTGTGACCAGGTAAGTCCTGTCACCTGCTTAAGCCTGTTTCTATATATAGACCATGGGTGATGACTTTCATTCCACCTCACAGGATTTTTGGAATTGTCCAGGGAGGTGATATGTATGAAATTGCTGAAGTATCCCATCCAATAATTTCTGTAGATATTTCACTTCCAGGACAATCTCCTACTTCTTAGTCACTCAGTCTGTGTTTACTTAACAGGTTGTAGGGCTTGGGATTAGACATTGTGCTGTGGGTTCCTTATTTTAATACTTTGGTTAGCTAGTCTTTGAAACTATTGTAGCCTCTGGCTTGGTGGCTACTTGGCCCATTTCTGAACAGATTTTGTGTCTCTGATACTTAGGAAATCTGTGTTC
Organism: Peromyscus nudipes; assembly: GCA_902168325.1. Classification (NCBI taxonomy): domain Eukaryota; kingdom Metazoa; phylum Chordata; class Mammalia; order Rodentia; family Cricetidae; genus Peromyscus; species Peromyscus nudipes. The sequence goes on from CABHPH010161162.1 coordinate 15,036, forward strand.
TGAGCCAGGTGTGGTGGCCCACACCTGTAATTGTAGCATTCAGGATGCTGAGGTAGGTGGATTAGTGTTAGTTCAAGGCCAGCTTGTGATACCTAGTCAATTTAAAGCTAGTCTCGAATACATAGCAAAAACCTTGTCTCAAAACAACAACAACAACAGCAACAACAACAACAACATACATCTGCCCCGTGCCTTGGCCCCAGTGTCCCTGTTCTTCCATAGTTCTCTTGTTTTGGCAGGCTAACCTTTGAAAGACCAGGTAGATAATTTTTGGGCGGTGTATGGTTTAAAAGCAGTTGTTGTTTTTCAACCATTACCATGTATGTGATACGTGTGGATAGATTCACTCATATCATGGTGAGCATGTAGTGGTCAGAGAATAAGTTGTGGTGATGGCTGAGCTCTGGTTGTCAGGCTACCAAAGCTCATGCTGCTTGCTGCCTCACACACACTCAGACATTTCAGGTGTGGGATCAGAGCCTTCTGCCTTCCTCTCAATTTGAGTCAAGACTCAGTGTTCCTCCAGGGGCTCTGAGTTTATCATTTGGCTGGAATATGGAATTCAAGTTCTAGTGTTTCTGAAACCGTTTTCTCCCAGGGACTCGTGTGACTTGTTAGCAGTGTAGTTCTTCTCTCCCGTATGCTATAAACGGAGGGCTTCAGCCCTTTGCCTTTCACTGAGCCACAGTGAGAGACTTATAGATCTTTTATGCAGGGTCTAGTTCCTATATGTTTTAGAAATATAACTTATAAAACAGCGTTATTTTCACTATTTTTCAAAATTTGTTTTTTATTTTGTGTGCATTGGTGTTTTGCCTGCATGTCTGTATGAGGGTGTCGGAACCCCTGGAGTTAGAGTTGCACAGTCTTGCACAGTCTTATGCTGTCATGTGGGTGCTGGGAATTGAACCTGGGACCTCTGGAAGAGCAGCCAGTGCTCTTAAC
>CABHPH010161163.1:0-85780 GCA_902168325.1 Peromyscus nudipes
ATGTAACAACTATCTCATTTTTTTTCCTTTAGGAAACAAGTGAGGTTGTGAACTCCATCTTCCCAGGACATTGTGTACCCTGAAAATATAGATCACACTCAGAATTTTTTAACAGATGTTAGAAAAAAATATCATTTCTATCACTAGCTCCAGCCAAAGCTCCAGCTATACTTAACATTCTATATAAGTGTAGCAATTTTCCTTTGATTTCTACTTGTAGCAGAGTTCTTAAGAGTCTAATTTCAAATTAACAGATAAAGGCCTAAAGTACTTATATTTATCAATAAGTAAAAATATCATTTGAAAATAAGCATTTACAGCACAAAAAGCCCATGTTTATTATATATTATATTATGTCTCTTCATAAAATTTGTCATATGCACTGTTACATTTCATACACACTTTCTATAATGATGTTATCAGCATTTTTGTAATGCTTAAAATGAGGGAAAGTTCAATATCATCCAACTAGTAAATGGCTGAAGCAGGATTGACAAAAATCACTGTAATGCTAGAGCCTGGGATTGTTACTGGGATGAGAAAAGTTTCTTATCTTAGGAAAAGAATTATATGTGTAATCACAAAGATGTTAAATGTAAGGATGTTGTGGTGCAGGCCACTAAGTGCTTGCAGGCTGCATAAATGAGATATTGTGGTCAGGATTTTAACTGCAATATTCTAAATGAGCTTGATGTAGAATGCATGAGCACATAGACGGTAATAACATAAATTTGCTTTCTGGAAATAACAATTGCAGCAAATTAGTGGGTTCTTCTTTCCATATTCTTCCTTACATGGTTCTCGATTTGGAATTATAGTGGTAGTTTTGATGATTTTTTCCTTTACTTTTATCCCTTTTATTGAAAATAGATACCTCCCTCATGCAGTTTATCTTCATTTTGGTTTCCTCTTCCTTTACTCCTACCAGCTCTCTCCCAGCTCCCCTTCCATCTGGACCCACTCCTTTTCTGTCTCTCATAAGAAAAGAACAGGCTTCTAAGAAATTAAAAACAAAACATAACAACATAAAATATAATAAGATAAAACAAAGACTGTCATTGAGGTTGAAGAAGGCAAACTGACAGACGAAGAAAAACATACCCAAGAGAAGGCAAAAGAATCAGAGACCCACAGAAGGCCATTATGTGTGTGTGTGTGTATATATATACATATATATATATATATATATGACATGACGTAGTAGAGTACAGGCCCTGTGCTTGCTGCCTTGGTCTTTGTGAGTTCATATGAGCCTTGCTCAGCTGATTTAGAGAGCATTGTTCTCTTGATGTCTTCCATTCCCTCTACTTCTTACACTTTTTCTACCTCCTCTTTCATGGAGTTCCCTGAGCTCTGAGGAGAGATATTTGATGGAGACAGTTCATTTCAAGCTGAGTGTTCCAAAGTTTTATCTCAGCTTAATGTCTGGCTGTGGGTCTCTGTATTTGATCTCATATGCTGCAGAATGAAGCTTCTCTGATGATAACTGAAGAAGTTACTAACTCTGAGTATAGCAGAATATCATTAGGAGTCATTTTATCACTTTGGTTTTTGTTGTTGTTATTGTACATTTGTTTTAAAATAGTAATGTTTAGTTCTATCCTACATCTCTGGTCTATCTAGTCTCTAGTTCTTGGTCACATAAGCAGTTTTGGGTATAGGTTTCATCTCATGGAGTGGGCCTTAACTTAAATCAGATATTCGTTAAATACTGCCACATCTTTGTGCCACCATTGTTCTAACATATTTTGCAGGCAGGACAGCATTTTAAATCAAATGGTTTGTGGCTGGGGTGTGTGTGTGTGTGTGTGTGTGTGTGTGTGTGTGTGTGTGTGTGTGTGTATTGATAGCCTGCAGAGTATCTTCCTTTACCAAAGAAACTAGAACCTAGAAATGAAGGTTCTATTAGACACCAGATTGACATCTCTATGTTCAATGAGTTGTATGAGTTTTGTCCTCAGCAATGGGGCCTTGCTGTCTCTTTGTGGAGAGCAAATGGTTGTAATGGCAATAGCCTGGGTTTGGGGATTTCCATGAGACATCTTTTGCTAACAACTCATTTGGCTGTAACCTAGTACTCATACTAGAAGTTTCCTTTTGTAACCAGAGATGGTCAGTTGTGAGTCCATCTCCCCAATTATTTGGAGACTTCATCAGGATAATCTTCATATATTTTATAAAGTTTCCACTACTCTAAGTATCCATAACACCCCTCAAATTCTCTTTAATTTTAGCTTCTCTGCCTTCATTCACTTCCTTGACCCCCTCTCCCTCTTCTTTCCCACCTCCTGTTCCTGTCCCCGAAAGTCAGCCTATAAAATTTATTCTATTTTACCCTGCCAGCGAGATCCACATGCCCTTTTTAGTATCTTCCTCTATACCTAACCTCTCTTGGTCTACAGATTATAGCTCAGTTGTCTTTTATTTAACAGATACTATCCACACAAAAGTGAATACATACCATATTTATTTTTCTGGGTCTGGGTTATTTCACACAGGATGATTTTAGCTAGTTCAAACCATTTGCCTATGAATTTCATGATGTCATTTTTTTTAAAAGTTGGGTAATAGTACATTGTATAGACATATCATATTTTTTTTAATCCATTCTTCTGTTCAGTAACATCTAGGTTTTTCCAATTTTGGGCTATTATGAACATGTTTGAGCAAGTATCCTTACAGTAGGATGAAGCATTCTTTAGGTATATGTCCAAAAGGGATATATAAGGATCTGAAGGTAGATAGATACCTATCTTTTTGTGGAAGCACCACACTGATTTCCATAGTGGCTGTGCAAGTTTGATGCTCTTTTTTCATTTCGAAAGAAATCTCCTATTAAATGGTCTTTGAAAATGTAATTGTAATCTTTTTTTTCTGGAGAATTTTCTATTTCTTTGCCTACTGTAAACCTCTTATGTCTTCCCAACTATCTCTCAAATTTAAGATGTCCTTTTCTTCAATTATTATTGTTACAAATATATATGTATATTTGTGTATATATTATATATTATAACTGAGTACAACTGGTGTTGCTCATGTGTACATGTGTTTAGGGTTGACCATTTGGGACTGAATAACCTTTCAGGTGTTTATCCATGGAGAAGTCTGATTCTTCTTTTCTTAGAGTACTGTTATTGCCTATCGTTCTCCACATAGAAATGGGGCCTTGTGTGACCCCCAGCTCCCATCTATATTGTCAGGTCAATTGCTGCTACCATTGTGCAGATCTTATTTAGGTGGCCATATTGTTAAGGTTTAATGAGTCAACTTTCCATGTTATATGCAGAACATGCTATTTCTTGGCACATGTTCTGTTTCAATGGCTTCTCAATCTTTTTGTCCCTTCTTCCTGATGAAAACAAAATGCTAATGGCTATAAAAGTAAGCAAATTTGGGCTTAGGTGTCAAAAGTATTCCAAAACTCAATTTTTGACATTTGTAATATGTAGATTTGATGAAGAGGACTATATCTTTCTTCTTTCTAGGGACATCTTATTTCCTCTGAGTTGATGGAAATATGTTAGTGGTGTAATACTCTTACTCTGCCTCCTCCATGGAGCTTCTCATTGGAAACAAATCTAAAACAAGCAGTCTGCCTTTAGCTCAGCTCAGGAGTGGGGCTTCATCAATGACTGACATTTTACCTTCATAGCATGAATGGAGGGATCTTGCCCTGGTCCAACAAGTGGAGAGATGATAATTAGAAATGTTTGGTAGGGATTATATAAGTGAATAATAAGGTGTTCTTTCCAATGATTTGTTTTTTTCTGTATTTTTTCTTTGTCTTTTTTCTTCTATGGAGCTAAGTAGAGTGCATGTTTGTCATGCATGAATCTCTGGATTTGAACTCCACCACTTAAACTGAGTATAGTGGCTTATGACTGTAGCTTAAAATGAGGAAATCAGAATTGCAAAGATATTCTTGGCTACATAGTGAGTTAGTGATTATTCTGCACTTTGAGACCCTGCTTGAAAAAAATCCTGACTGATTAGCTTTTATTTTAAATTTTATTTCAAATACACCTGATACATATACTAGCTCAGACAGTTCTGCATTCTATATCAAGTAAGAGACAGATAGAGAATATAGACATTGTCTATGAAGATAATTCAATTGCAGCTAGCTACCTTGGGAATTTGTTTTATACATAAAACTTAATAGGAAAGGTGTAATTGAAGTTTTAATTTTTTTTAGTCAATTTTTATCATTCAGTATATTTTGATCATAGTCTTTCCCCTCCTCCATCTCCTCCTAGGTCCTCTCCAACTCTTTTTCCCCACCCAACTGCATATTCTATCTCTCAAACAAAAATAACAACAAAAAAATGAAAAGAAAACACCAAAAAATAATCAAAGCAAACTAAAAAGAGAAAATCAATAAAACAAAAGGTATCAAAACAAAAAAATAAATAAATACCCAATAAAGGCCATGAAATTTATTTTGTGTTGGTCACCCACTCCTAGGCATGGGACTTTCCCCAGAGTATGGTTGATATACCCAATGATAATCCATTAGAAAAAAAAACTAATTTTCTCTTTCCCAGAAGCATCAATTGCAAATAGCTTTTTGGTTCAGAGTGGGAGTTTTTGTCTACTTTTTCTTAGTTCTGGAATTTTGTCTGATGAACCTGTATCTCTGTAAGAATTTTTTTCTGTGTACATTTGTGTGTGTGTGTGTGTGTGTGTATGTATGTGTGTGTGTCAGTACTATTGTGTTTGGGCAAAGCAATTTCCTTAGAGTTATCAACCACCTCAGACTCTTAAAATCTTTCCAGTTTCTCTTCTGCAAACATCACTGAGCCTTGGAGAGAGGGATTGATAAAGACATCTCACATAGGACTAAGTACTGCAAAGTGTCTCACTTTCTAAACAGCATCCGGTTGTGATTTCCTTGTTAATCTATTGCAAGAAGAAGCTTCTCTGGGTATAGCAATATATCATTAGTCTTCACCTTATTGTTATGTTTCTTTAGCAAAATAATAGTAGTAGATTTTCCCCAAGGATTATGACCTATCTAATCTCAGCCTGTCTTAGGCAGAGATCTATCTTGGCTGCCTTTTTAGTGTCCCATACGGATTCAATCTCATGGAATGTACCTTAAATCCAATCAAAAAGTTGGTTGCTCCCATAACATAGTATTTGTATGCATTTAAACAAAGGTTTCTGTGTTTTACTACAGAGATTATTGGCTCATACATGTTCATTGTTGCTCTATAAACAGAAATTTGAAACAGCTTGGATGTCTATCAACCAATGAATGAACTATGAAAATATGGTACATTTTTTTACAATGAATTATTATTTATCTGTTAAAAAATGAAATTTTTCTCATAAATGGATGGATCTAGAAATCTTATTTCTGAGTGAAGTAAACCAGACCCCCAAAAAACAAATATTGTCTCTTTTCTCTTATATGTGGATGTTAGCTTTTTATTTTGAAGAAAAGGGTAGAAAAACGAGAAATCAATTTGGTACCCAACAAGAAGCTTTACTTGTAATGACTGGCACTAAAATTACTTTGCATGCTACCAGATGAGAAAAATAATCATCACCATCATCCAGCTACAAAAATTGTGACATTAAAGAGAGATCTGACTGCAAGATCTAGTTTGAATACTTTTGTTCATGTAGACTCTATTACATGGAGACTGAGAGTGTGTTGCTTACAGAACCAGATGAGAGAACATTTGTTTCTTTTAGTATTCAATTTAGCTTCAAGCTGCATATTTTTGTCCTAGAATAATGTGGTTCTCTATGCAATATTTTATTTTGAACACTTGGTGTTTATTCATTTCCTGCTCAACCTTACCTCCCTCCCTGGGGCTACTAAGATCTCTTGGGAATGATAGAGAACACAATCAAAATCAAGTATTTATTTTGCTTTTCTATTTACTTTTTTCTTTTACTTTGTAGAAAATGCTATGCCTTATATGGATTTAAGTAAAAATAATCTATTAACATATCACTGGAGGAAAGAATTATAAATACACTTCCTGTGGATACATTATAATGGCAGTTGGCTAAGAACATCCATGGGGCATTCCGAAAATGTGCATGAAGCAGGCAGGAGATGGGAAGTTTGAAGGATGAAACAGCAAGACAGAGAAAAGCAAATATCTAAATGTTCAAAAGTACACAAATGAAGAAACTTAATGCTATATATATTTTCAGGTGAAAGCCACAGTAGACTTTTCTGTGCTGTGCAATATAACCGAGCTCAGCACTACATCTTCTCCAAATGTGGCATGTTACTAGACACAACGAAATAAATAAAGTAGAAAAGAAAGCTGCTTGCTTTGAAATCTTATAAATTGAGTGAATGTCTGCTTATCTGCAAACACACACACACACACACACACACACACACACACACACACACACACGAAATGACTGATCATTGTTTTACTCCTTTTCTTTCTATTACAAAATATTTCAGAGAAGCCACCATCTGTTTATCTGCAAATACATACACACACACACACACACACACACACACACACACACAAAATGACTGATCACTATTTTTCTCCTTTTCTTTCTATCACCAAATATTTCAAAGAAGCCACCATTACCTTATACAAACTGACCTCCCTGTCTGTGACCTTCAGATTGAATCAAGGGTAGAAACTTGACAACAGTCATTTCATTATAGAAACTCCCCAGTGTCCACAGTGATTAGTCTGATCAGGTATTTCCTGGATATTTTCTAATTTGAGCTGAAAGAAAATAAAATTTCCTTTAAGAACTGAACCATTTGTAACTTCACTTCCAGGTTTTCCAAATGGCCGTAAGAAGTTAGATGAATATGTCAAGAATTAGAGGTCAAAATAGAAGGATTCCAAATTAATAAGAAAAATTTAAAGCTAATTAATATATTTTCAGTCATTTGAAAAGATATCCATGCATTTTGTGATGAAGCAAAACACCAGAATATTAATAAGACAAATAGAATCTAAATGCAGAGCAAAGCTCTCCTTGATGACATGTCCTTGAGTAGAACTGAAGAGAAAATTAAAGTCTAATTAGTCTGTATTTTCTAATTTTGCTTTCCGTTTAACAACTTGTACAAAATTTTATGCTAGAGATTTTCAATATATATAACATCTTAGATATTTCATTGCTTATTAGAAAAAAATGGGTTTTAGTATAGCATGTAGGCAAATACAAAGTGCTTTACAGAGATGTTCTATAAATATGTGAAAGTCCAAATATAGGACAATTACCAAAATTTAAGTCCAAGAAGAGTTAACTCTGTGATTCTCACTTGCTAAGGAAGTTAGTGCTGTTCATGTATAGACAAATAGAGGCCAAATTTTTTAGTATTCATTTATCTAACTAAAAATTGAACATCGACTTCAGATACTTATGGTTATTTAGAATATTATAGTTAGTAATTGACATAGTCTGTGGGAAGCCAGCTCCCAAGAGCTGCTCCAGGGTTGTGACTAGAAGACCTCAGAGTAGTGAGGGCTTTAGGAAACTTTTTTATCTGAGGGTCTTTGGAAATAAGTTTCTATCTATATGGCAGGTAAATAAGGAAACACACGCACTTTCTGATGGCAACCTTCTATTTTACTTTATCTTGAAAAAAATCCTTTCTGAAAATTTCTCTTGCTTGCTCTCCTGCCTAGCTACTCATGTTCTTTTTCCTCAGCTCCCTCCGAACCACCCACACATACACTCTAACACATACTGACAGCTAACTCTTTACACAGCTCCACTACAGAACAGCAGCTCTTTTTCACAGCTCTTCTATATAGCTCTACACAGTCCCCTCACATCTCTTTACAACCAGATATATATTTTCTGCTCTCCTACATTCCTTCACACATTACTGCATTATTCATTCACTCTTTACTCATTCACTCTTGCTCTCATTCACTCACCTTACTCTCATAGTTCTTCTCTGCCCAACTTTACACAATTATATGTTACATTTTCTTTCTGCCCATTCAGCTACATCCCTCACTAAGCATGCACACCTACACACACTCACTACTACTCACAGCCAAACTCTGGACAGTTATATGTTACATTTTCAGGGTCTGACCCACTCTTATAACACATGATAAGTCACATAGTTTTTCTCAGGCTAGGAAGGTCACGCTGACTGGCCAGTGAGTAACACTTGGCCATGCACATACCTCTAAGTTGGTGAGAGTTCCCACACAGAATGTAAACAGTTGGCCGAACCTTGAGCCTAGGCGTACATGCAGTCCTTTGCTGCAGGAGGTTATGTCTCAATGTAAGCAGACTGACCTTGATTTAGAAATAAACACTTGGGAACTACTGTTTGTGTATTTTCTGAAGGGGAAGTTTAGTCTCTTTCAGATTTGTTCTGGTCTAAAATTAGCTGTCTTTGAGACTGAGAATACTATTACTTTCCTGTGTCAATTAAGAAAAATATTCTGGTACTATTTTTATTCATCCGAATAGAAATACAGCTTAAACAAACAGAAGTCATCTTCCTGACCATCCACAACTATAAGTGAGCCCAAAGATGTAAAACTCACTACCAATGAGATGTGAAAGAACCTCACAGCTGTTCTTTTTAGGGAGGTAAGTGGTGGCACATGAGAAAGTTACAAACAGAAAACAACTGGTTTTTCACAGCCAGTGACCCCACAGACTTTGTCTAGTGGGGCTCCCCAGCAGAGAGTTATCCATCTGGTGAGTGAACCTGTTAAATACTAGTTGTCATCTGCTGTTTACTCCCATGACTTTTGATAAAGCCATTGCTATCAGCAGCTCTCAGCAGCAAACAGTAGAAGGACATAAATCAAACTGCTCATGACTTGAAAATACAAAGAGAAATAGTAAATAAAACTCAAAGATAGGGAAATCTGGAATGAAAATTTTAGAAACTCCAATAGGAACCTCAGAGGCATACTTCAGCAACAGAATATAAGAGATGAAAAAGAGAATCTCAGATATTGGAGACAAAATAAAATAAATGGATATATCAGTCAAAGAAAATGTTAGATCTGAAAATCTACTGGCACAGAAAATCCAGGAAACCAAAGACACTATGAAAAGACCAAAAGTCTAAGGAATAATAGGGATACAGGAAGTAGAATAAAACCAGGTCAAAGACACAGAAAATATTTTCAACAAAATTATAGGAGAAAATTCCCCTAACCTGAAGAAAGAGATGCCCATAAATTAAAAATGCCCCAATTAAAAGTGAGATGTAGATCTAAACATAGAGTTCCTTCTATTGAGGAAATTGAAATGGATGAGAAGCACTTAAAGAAATATTCAACATCCTTAACCAACAGGGAAATGCAGATCTAAACTTCTTTGAGATTTCATCTCATACCCATCAGAATAGCTAAGATCAAGAAAACAAGTGACAACTCATGCTGGCCAGGATGTAGAGTAAAGAGAAGCATACTCAAATATTGCTTGTGGGAGTGCAAACTCATACAGCCACTGTGTAAATTAATTAGGATCATAGGAATTGATCTACCTTAAGTTCCAGATATATCACTCTTGTGCACGCTTCATTCTACCACAAAGACATTTTTTCAGTCATGTTTATTGCTGCTTTATTCATGATAGCCAGAAATGGGAAACACCCTCAACAGAAAAATAGAAAAAGAAATGTACATTTATTCAATGGATTACAAAAATAACATCATGAAATTTTCAGTCAAATGGTTGTAATTTAAAAAAAATCAAGCCTGGCAGTGGTGGTGCACATCTTTAATCCTTTAAACGTTCTAAAATCCTTTAAAGGCCTTTAAACAGCACTAGGGAGGCAGAGGCAGGTGCATCTTTGTGAGTTCAAGGCCAGCTTGGTCTACAGAGTAAGTTTCAGGAAAGGCTCCAAAGCTACACAGAGAAACCCTGTCTCAAAAAACAAAAAACAAACAAAAAATCAACCGAAGTGAGGTTTCAAATATACTGAAAGGTTAATATGGTATTCACTTATATGTGGTTATTAGCTAAGGCAATGATAACCAAGCTACAATGGGTAGAACTATAAAGGTTGGTATAGAGTAAGAAACTTGATGGTATAGATAAATCTCATTAGGAAAAGGAAATAGAATATATAATTATGGAAGGTTAGGGGTGGAGGCTTGAACAAATTATCAAGTTGGGATGGGAGGAGAGAGGTAGATGAGAGAGGTAATATGGGCAGAGATAGCTAAGAATAAGTGCTGTTTGAGAGGCAGCATGTAAACCACATTCTATTTACATATATGAAGGTTATGTAAATGACATATGTAAAAGGGGCATACAGAGTTTCAACTGCCCATCTCTTGTCACCAAAAGAAGCTTCTATTAGATGGGTTGGAATATACTTAAATGAGCTGCTGTCTCCACAGTTCCCATTGGAATTTCCAAATACCCTAGGTTGTTGCCAAGACAATAGCTCCACAAGCTGACAGCAAGGCTCTATTCCTGAAGACAACACCTATACAACTCATTGAAATAGGAGAAGTTGACCTGGTTCCTCCACTGAGCCTTCACCCCTACATTCTAGAATCATTAGCATAGGAAAGTACTCAGCACTCTACCAAAAGAGAAATGTAAACACTAAGCACCAGCCACAAACATTTTGATTAACAAGATATGCTAGAGCACTTGTTCCCAACCTTCCTAATGTTGTGACCCTTTAATACCAAATAATACTCTCTTAAAAACAACAAACTGCTTTAATTAATTAAAATTAATTTAATTTGAATAATATTTTTAAACAGTTTCTTACATTAAACACACAGTAAGTGGATAAAATCTATTTTTAGACCGCATAGATTAGAAAATTTTACCATGAAAGAAAATTCTCCTGAATTCTACCATGCAAACCACAACATTTTTACTCACAGAAAATTAGCTATTCTCTCCCAACAATACATTACCTTGTAGTAGATTTCATGATTAATATTACACTCTACTTATTACCTAAAAATGAATTATATTTGTCCATATTTTAATTCATGGGCCCTTGTAAGAACATAGTGGTCATAAAACATAGCACAAAGAACAAAAAGCACGATATCTCTAAATAGTAAGGGTGATGGTAAAACATAGTGAACATATAGGAGTTCCCCAGGCTGTGTAGATGTCTAGGTGCTCACACTAACATTTCTTTTTCTATTTTTATCATAGTGTAAAACCATGAAGATGTTTAAAGCACAGAGGCAATGAATACTGTCACATTTGAGAGAGTGCTTGGATCTAGGGGGTCAAAGTAGTAAACAACCCCTGTATCCATGGGGAGCACTTGGGAAAACATGCAGTCAAAGATCAGGGAAACAAATCTCTGTGAGGAATGAAGGCAGTGACAATTCAGAAATGGATGAAACTCAAAGATCAAGGAAGACAAGTCTTTGACAGAAGGCAGTGATGATTCAGAAATGGATAAACTCAGAGACTGAAGAAACTAAAACTAAATTGACAATAAACCAAGCGTCCACTAAAGAGAAAACAAGGATGGCACAGGCATCTGATATCTGACTCCTAAAACTGATTGGGGCAGCCATTTCTCAAAATAAATAATAAAATAACTTGGGGGAGGAGTGAGAGTTTGAATTGAGTGTTTAAGGATCATTCGGATCATTTTGATTAGTTATAATGTTGTGAAGTAGAAAAATGACTTAGATGGGAATACGTGCACACATATGAATCCTAGATGCTTAATGTGAAGGTGTTTTGTGGCTAGGAAAAGAGTGGGAAGATTAGGGAATATTTTGAGAAGATAAAATGATCTGAAGAAGAAAATAGAAGAACTCCAACTTGGTACCATGCATCTACTGGACAGGTGGAAGATGGATTAATAAACTTGAATAAAATGATCTGAATAGATTCAGACCAAAAAATGCTGTTAGGAAACATTTTTAATGTGTTAAAAGCTTCCAGTTATAAAGAGAACCATGAAACAGCATCCCTTACGTTTTATGTGGTGGATGGCACTAAAGACACAGCAAAGGTTGCAAAATAAAGTTGTAAACAATGCAACCTGGGATGGGAGGTGAGGATTAAGGTCATGTGGCTGAATCATTCTGAAACTCAAGGCATAAACACAAGTTTACTTAGGTTCTGAGTCTCTGAGTGTTCCTCCTATGTTGCCACACAATCACACTAGATTGATTGCTGTCTGTTCCTGGTATTATAGCATACACAATGTAAAATAAAGTTTATCATGGTTTGTGCTAGATATTGTCCATTGTGCACATTATGCTTACAATCTTATTAATAATATATTAAGCCAGAGTTCCTGTATGACTCACAGACTACTTCAAATTTCCCAGGTCATCATAAGGAAATTTTATTAAAAATTCACAACAGTATGCTAAATAATGGAAGCTCTGCCAAAGTGTCAGTCATGTCATCTGGTCCATACAATCACCAAGACTTGTATTGTTTGTTGTACACAAATTCTTTTGGCAGGACTCCAAAAGAAATATGTTACTGCCAATCAAACCCCAGGACATAGGGCAACCTGCTGATGGATTCACACAACAGATTCAATTCTGCAAACTATAAAATTCTATAATAAACGTTCAAACAAAATGTGGTAGCCCATATTGAAATGTAAATAAAAGTCAGTTAATTACAGAGCTGTGAGTGTTAGAAGTGGTAGGAATTTTGTATGAGAAGGAGGGCAGAAAAAAATAGCATTTGTAAGTAACTTGGGAATATATGAGATGTTATTTTAGGATCCATAATGCACTAAAAGTGGCTGACTATTGAGAATAGAAGACTAAAACCAAAGAAAGACATTAATATCAGCAGAATGAGGGTTTAGCTCTCAGAACTATGCTAAAACCAAAATGAACAACACACTCCCTGATTTTAACGATGTATGGAAGATAAATTCTGGTAAGTATTTTGTTGTTTCCTTCGTCTTCAGCACTCTGTTGGAAGGGAAGAATCATGAATTACATATTTTCTCTTAGACCACAGTTCCTTCTGCAGGAGAAGTGAGAGCACATGAATTAGACTGCTTCCCCAGCCTTGTGGGATGCTGCACAAAAAGACCACTGGTGTCTCCCACCTACTGAGGGCATTAGCATTTCCCAGTGTTCTGGAAAGCTAGGAATGTGAGTACAGCAACACAACCCCATTCACAACAGTTGTCTAGAGAGTTTGCTAACAAGCCTATGGACTAGTAAATAGACCAAAAAACTTTAGCTAAACTGAGAAAAAAATTAAAGTAAATGTCAAATAATTAAAATTATAAATGAAAAATAGTACAACTGATAGCAGAGAAACAGTAGAAAGCTACATCAGGAGACAGCATTGAACTAAGTAACGACTAACAAAGTAAGTGAGTCCCCTGGAAGAAATAGATGATTTCCCAGAATTGTATCACCCACACAGTAGGAACCAAGAACAGAAAGTCTGAAGAGTCTACTAAAGAAAAAGAATGATCTTCCCACGGGAAAACTCATGACAGATGCTCCAATGTGGAAACTACAAAATCTGTCTCTCAGTTCTTTTTAAGCTTTTCTCAAAAATTTGAATGAAAGGTAATATACCCCAAACCTATTTTTTAAGGTCATTATATATAGATTGCAAAGCTAGAGATATTACAAGTAAAATAAGGTAGGGATCAATATTTCTACTGAACATAGGTGCCAAATTCTTCAAATTAAGTCACAAAACAGATGATTTGCCATGACCAAAATCTATTTGTCCCTAGGATACAAAGATTTAAAAACTTTAATAACTAACTGAAGATCAACAACTGCCATACATCCCATTAAGAGAATGAAGGAGCCGGGTGGTGGTGGCACATGCCTATAATCCTGGCACTCAGGAGGCAGAACAAGGTGGATCTCTGTGAGTTCAAGGCCAGCATGTTCTACAGAGCAAGATCCAGGACAGGCACCAAAAGTACATAGAGAAATTCTGTCTCAAAAAATCAAAAAGAAAAAAAAAGAGAGAGAGAGAAATGAAGAAAAAAGCTGCCTGATAATCTTATAAGATGTAGAAATACACGTAGGTGAATTAAATACAATATCTTAATAAAATATGTTAAACTATAGCTATCTAATCTTCAACCCTGTCAGAGACCCAAGAAGGATATACTATTACCCGAGTAAGCAGGAAGTAAAGATCAAGCAACTTCCAAAATGATAGAAATGGCATCTGGCTGCTTGAACAGTTACCCCAGAGTTCCTCTACCACAGGCTTCCTCTGGAACATTGGGGCATCCATCTTTGGTCCGCAGGCCTAAAATATCTGACAGACTTTTCTTTGAAGCAGGAATTTTGAATGACTGTCCTACCTTGTCTTGGCAGTGTGGCAATTGCCTTTTTTGTGTGTCCTGCTTGTACAATACTGACAGCACACAGTCAGCATTCGAGGTTAGGGCAGTTTCTTTGCCCAGTGGCTAACCTAACCACAAGTGAAAGTATTAGCTCCATATGGAGATTTTTCAAAGCCCATAACCCTCTTTTGGAGTAGACTGGTCTGCCAGAAGCAGACATGTCTCACTGTCCAGAAGTCCTATATTATTAAGAAATTAAAATGCTATATTCTGTAGGTTTCTGAAGTGTTTGAAGACCACCTATTTAACTATATCTCTGATTGATATTGAAATTATACCAACATGATGATAAGTTTGATTGTTATAGATGAATAACTACTACCCTGTATTCCTTTATTATCTGAAATAGCTTTTAAGGACTAGAACTTTACATTATCTGAGTTGCAGAGGCATAATACCTTAAACAAGAAATAGAAAAATAAAATACAGTGTAACAAAAATAACCTTAAATTTGTATAATATACAAAAATATCTTTAACAAAAGTAGAAATGTATATAGAGTATATTCTAACAAAAATAGCCTTAAATTTGTATCAATACACAAAAATCTATACCAGTGTAAACTATTTAAGATTAACAGTTTCTCTTTAGCTTAAAGTAGATTCAATAATCTACCCTTTTTCTTACCATTCCTATATCCTCCTTTTTTCTTTACAGAAAGAGATCCTTGAATCTAACTTCCTTGCTTAGTTTCCTCACTGCCCTTGACAAATAACAACTTGTGACAACCCCCCCTAAATGTTGACAAACATCCAATGAATGACCAAAAACCACCCACCCCACCTGTTGGGAATGGGGGTGTCATGTTCTTAAGCTTACTTCATGTTGTCTGGGGGTGATGGCATCTTTAGGGGATCCTGAAAAAATTGAGATAAAAATCAAGTTCTGGGTGACCTAGCTGTTGTGATGGGAGAATGCAAGGCTGATCTGAAGTCCTGACTGGAGTAGTCTATGAGGCTGGACCATCTTAGCTCAGTGCGTTGAAGTTGTCCTGAGCAGTTTGTAATACAAAGGTGATCTTTGCATGTTGTTTGTCAGCTTAGTGGTATCTCCACAATCCAGGTGGTTTCATCATTGTGGGGTCCCAACAACCTTTTGGAGACTTCAAACATCACTGTTAGGAATTGTCATAGTTCACTGCAGAAAACTAGAGTTTTTAAATGTCATATGCAGCAAATATCAGAGAGGTTAAAGGACCACAATCTATTAAATACATCTGGGGTATACAAACTTAATTCCTGGTTACCTGTTTTAGACTCAAGCCCAAAATTACATACAGGAAGCTAGACAAAGCCTATTTCTAGAATCAATTACTATCCTATTTGACCGCTAGTATCATGACAGAAGTTTTAAATATATATATATTTATTAATAATATAATTTTGTTAATTATATCATAATATATTAATCTTATAAAATTTGACAAAGTATTTATACCTTAAGAAAAGTTTTGACAAGTCAGAATAAAACCAAAGGATTGTGAGATTAATGGCAATAGAAGAGTCCCTAATATTGTTTTTTCTTCTTTCCCATACCAAGTGGCTCTTGTGACATAAGATGCAGATATTGGATCTTTCTTTAACAAGCATGCTTGGGTTTAGAGAAGGAGAGAGCCATGCCCCAACTCCAAAGACAGCTTTAATTTTTAATTGAACTGGGACTACAAAAAGACCGTTTGCCTTTTATGTCTGTAGAGAACAGTAAAGACAAGCACTTCAGAAGATTTTTGAGATTTTATCCTATTGGAAGTGTCCTATACCATTAGGCCAATTTGCTCTTTTTCTTGGGGCATTTTCTCTGGATGGCTCTTCTTTCTTTTTCCCATGTCTCATTTGTCCAGTGGTCTTTAGATCCCTGTCCCAACTTTAACTTTGGGGAGTTTCTCTTTTTGGAAGGTTGAGTGGTTGCACTGCTGGATGTGCTATTGATTGTCCTAATCAAAAGGTCTCTCCCATTCAAATCTAATATTTATCAATTTTGATGGTATCCATATCTTTTCTTTTCCTGTGGAAATAAAAGGGAAGTCCCTTCTCCAATGTAACACATATCCTGGTTTCCATTCTGATTTCAACACATCTTTGAAGTATATAGGATGATTCATTTAAGCAGTTTTTTTTTCATTATCCAATGTCTCCAGCAGCTGTCTTTCTTTCTCATTAGCATTTATAAAATTTAAAGTTAATAAAGCATTGTGTTGTTGATCTCTGGGGGTCCTTATTACCCCTTTCTGTTTACTAAGCATATCCTTTAAAGTGTGATTAGATCTTTCTCTATCTGCTTGTGCAGTAGGATTGTGTGGTATACCTGTAATATGCTTTATACTGTAATATGCAAAAAACCCATTTCATTTTTCTAGAGACATATGCTGGAGAATTGTTAGTCTTAATTTGTACAGGTATTCCCATGATGGCTATAACTTTAATATACATGTAATTACATAATCAGCCTTTTTAGAACTTAAAGTAGTTGCCCACTAAAATCCTGAATTATTTTCGGTATGGTCACCGAAAATAATTTTCCAAACTCTGCAAAATGAAACATTTCCATTTGCCAAATTTCATTTTGTTGAGTACCCTTTGGGTTACTTCCTGCATGTAGTAGAGTTTGGCTATACAAAGAACAAGTAGGACATTTCCTTCTAATTTCCTTGGCTTATTGCCAAGTGATAGAAAAATTTTCAAACCATTGCTGTTAACATAGTGGTGTTTCTTTTCTTTTCTTTTTTTTTTTAGTGAAATTCTGAGGCTTCTAGCAGATTTCCTACCAATAGTTCATCTCTCTCATTATTACCTTGTGCTAGAGAGTCTGGTAGACCATATAGGATCTGATATGTGTTATATAGAAAAGATAATTTCTATTCCTGATTATTTCTTATAATTTAATAAGTAGCAAAGTTAATTCTGAATCATCTGTAATAAGTTCAGTGGTTTCAAAACCGATATGTAAAACAACTCTTTCATCATATTGAGAGTCAGTATTTATGTCAAGAATTTCTGAAAAAATCTGATAATACCATGAGAATAGCGTGTAATTCTGATTTTTTTAAAATGGAATCATAAGGACTTTGAGCTACATTACTTACTTTTCCTGACTTATAATCTGCCTTTCTTGATTTATTTGCATCAGTATAGAATGTAGGGGCTTCAGAAGTTTGTGTTCCTCATGCAATGTGAGGAAAAAAATCTAATTAGCTCTTTTTATAAACTGAAGTCTCTTGCGTTTGGGGTATTTGTTGCTAATATCTCCCAAGAAATTGCTGCAAGCTCCTTGCCAATGTTCACTTTCTCCACATAATGAAGAAATTTCAGCATTAGTAAAAGGTAGTACAATTATGCTGGGTCTATTTCTGTTAATTGATGATATCTCAATTTTCCTTTCAGAATCAATACAGAAACCTTTTCTACATAGGCCATTAATTTTTTCTCTGTTTGTGTGGCAAAAATACACAATCTAAAATATTATCTTCTTTCTGCATATGATTTCCTGTAGGAGAATATATAGTAGGTAAAATAACCAGAATATAATCAAGCTCTGGATCCAAACAATTCACATGTGCATCTTGTAATTTCTTTTCTACCAAAGTCAATTCTCTCTCTGCCTCAGCTGATGATTTTCTTGACCATTTTAAATCCTAATCACCTTCTAAGGTTTGAAATAAATCACTTAGTTCTTGAGTTGTCAATTCAATTGTGTGCCATAGAAAATTAATATTGCCAAGCAATATTTGATAATCATTAAGAGTTTGTAATTGACCTCTCCTGATTTGTACTTATGTAGTTAAATATTTTGTATACCTTTCTTACATTTGAGATAATTAATAAAATCTACTCTCTGTATTTTTTTCAGGAGCAATTTATAATCCCCAGGCAAATTTTTCTTTATCTTGTCAAACACTTTTTTCCATATGATATCTGCATCTTAATCAGCTAGTAAGATATCATTCATATAATGGTAAAATATAGATTGAGAAACTGTTTTATGAATTATTTCCAATGGCTATTACACAGAATATTGACAGAAGATGGGGCTGTTTATAAATCTCCTGGGTAAAATTTTCCACTGAAATCTTTTAACAGGCTGGGAATCATTATAAGTAGGCACTGTGAAGGCAAATTTTTCTCTAACCTGTTCTTGTAAAGGTATAGAAAAAAGCAGTCTTTTAAATCAATCACTAGAGTAGAACATGCTTTAGGTAATAGGCAGGGGAATTCCAGGCTGTAAAGAGCCCACTGGCAGAATCACCTTATGTATGGCTCTTATATCTATTAACATTCTCCATTTTTTTAGATTTCCATTCAATGACAGAAGAGGAGAATTCCAAGAATTAGTTAGTTCTTCAATATGTTGAGCCTTTAGCTGTTCCTGTACCACTTGTTCTAATGTCTGTAATTTTTCTGATGTCAAAGACCACTGTTTCACCCAGACAGGTTTGTCAGTTAACCATTTTAAAGGTAGGGTCATTGGTACTTGGAAATATCAACAGCCGTTCTGCCCTGTTTATGTACAACCTGAACAGTCTGTGACTGTTCTTGATAATACCTTTTAATGTTTTTCTGAGAAGCATACTTTAGGTTATGGTTTGTTTCTGAGATTGGAGGAATGTTAATCTTTGTTTTCCATTGTTGCAGCAAATCACATGTTTGACATATATGGTCTTAATTGTCCTATCTGTCCTTCTGGCCCTATACACTCTGTACATCTTGTACTTTGTTTTTCCTGAGTTAAAGTTCCAATCCCTAGAAGCTGAATATTTACTTCCTGAAGGGACTTATTTAGATGCCAAGATTTCCATGAAATTATTGTTATATCTTCCCCTGTGTCTTTCAGACCCTCATTCTCAATGCCATTTATCTGTATTTTAAGCTTTGGTCTCTGATAATTTATAGAAGTTTGCCAAAATAATTATTGTACAGTCTCTCCTGAAAATTTTGTTTTATCTATTGAAACTGTTCTGTCATCCATAGCAGTATTGTTTTTTAACAATGGGCATTAGGTTACTTATTGCTCTGTGGAGGAGTTTTACCCATGCTGACAGGGAATGATTGAAACAAATTTGAAATTGGGTCCTTCAAGAGCCACCACCAAAGGTGTTTCTTGATGGCAAAGTGTTACCTTGCCTGTTCCTTGCTGATCTGTAGTCTTTAGTCCAGTACCAGCCTTTGCTATACCTTCTGTATATACCAGAAGCCTGTGACCTTCTGTTTAGATAGTCTCCAGAAAAAAAAAAAAAACGTTCCTGGGAACATCTTGCCTACAATCTCTTTTTAAATGACCTTGTTTACCACAATTAAAAATCTGACATTTTGATTTTTCTTAAAATTTTTGCAAATCACTTCTGTCAAAGCAGCATTTTAAGCATGAGATCCAATACGCACTGTATTTCAGAACCATTCATCTAAAGGTGCTGAACTTGCATTTAAAAGTCTAATGATAATTTTGCATTCTGAATTAGCATTTTCAAAAGCCAAAGATTCAAATAATATATGTCTAACTTTTGGTTCAGATAACATTCTATTTACAGCTGAAGTCAATCTTTGTAAACAAAAATAAATAAATAATAAGCCTTCTTTTGGAACTTGTAAAATTTTAGTAAATGGCTCAGTCCTCTTTCTTGATTCTTCATCCCTGTACCAAGTAATCAAAGCTTTTATATGCATAGAAGCAAAGTGCAATCATCAAACGTAGACTGTCTTTGCAAATTAGCATACTAGTTCTCACCGAGGAGCTGATCTTGGAAAATTTCCATACCTCCAGTCTTATTTAATTGTTCTATGACCCTAGCTCCCTCTCTCCATCATGTTTTCCCTTGTAACTGAAGAACAGCATCCCATATTGTTGTCACTAAATCTTTCCAGAATTGTGGAACAATTCTGTTCCTAGTTGCCCATGAATTATTTCTTAATATCTGCTTCAAAAAGGGTGAATACATACCATATGAAATGACAGCTTCCATAAATCTCTTCCAATATAACATTTCTACAAGGTCTCAATTAATAATAATTCTGTATAGCCTTGGGAGTGCCTATCATCTGGTGCTTGTTCTTGTATGGTAACTAGATCAATTAAGTTGATTTTCTAATAACCTTCGGCCACTCTTCTTCAGTTTTATAATGCAATAGTGCCGTAGGTTCTGCTCCAAATTTCTCTGTGTCCGAGTATTTTTTTCGTTTTCATTACTAGGTCATTCTAAAGCTTATATCTTATCAATAATAAGTCATTCTAAGACTTATATCTTACCAGTCAAATTTTTCTTATTTCATGACTAAGTCTTTCTAAGGCTCATAAGTCTTTCTAAGGTTTGTATCTTGTCAGCCAACTTTTTACAATTATCATCCCATTTTCAAAGGATAAAATATGAATTACCGAGCTTATCATAGTTATGATTGACATATCAGTCACAGCTAACTTGTTTATTCCCTCATTTATTTTATTCATTTGCAAACCATATGTAGTAGCACCAAACAGGGTCCTAACACCCTGCATTGTGATTTTTGTGGTTGTTGACATGGGAAAGATGTTCCTCCTTTAAAAATTCCCAAGTCTTACCAGCTCTGATGACACTGACAGGGAAGGTGGAGATGTGCAGGGATATCAGCTGCAGTGACAATGTTCGGCTGTGCCAGCATGGAGGGCAGACCCTGCAGACGCCACTGTGGCTGCTCATATGCTGTACAAGAAGGCAGGTGAGCTGTCTTGAAGATCTAACAAATCAGTAGGAGAAATCCATGTAGCTGGGACACAGCATGGGACAGGACCGCCCCACCTGTCGCTACCAGTGGCTAGAAATCTCGCTCAGCATGGCTGGGCAGAGGGCACAGCAATGCAACATCAGGCCCCTTGGCATCTTGTAGCAGTTGCAGCCGCAGTAAAAGTCCGAGCCCTGATCAGGTTTCAATGTGGTCAAGCAATGTGTTGGCAGCTCAGGAAGGGGGTCCAGAGAAGTTCATGTGGCAGGAAATGAGGACACAGGCCTGCAGTGGGCTGGCTAACCCCCCCCCCCCGCAACGTTACTGGGGTTGGGGCAAGCACCAGATGAAGGCTGCTGTAGAAAGACTGCATCAGAAAAACCCTGAAGCTGGCCACCACAGCGATGGCATGGTTTAATAACGCTTCACATTGGATACCAGACATAGCATTTTCTTTTACTATTTTTATTAATAAAAAAATTGTTTGGAGTCAGACATTAGTGTAAAAGCTAATAGATTCACAGAGCAAGGGACAAAACGATTGGTAATCTCTTGTGTTCATGCTTTTCCACTCAGGAAAAGACCCACCCATCTCCTTTGGTCCCTCTGTATTCCTCTTGTGTGTTCAATTATTTCCCCTGAGTTGGCCAGAGAACTCTATGGTCCATTCCAGCCAGCTGAATGTGGATCCTGCCCTCTGAACCACAGCCTGACTCCAACTGGCCATCTTGAAGCAACAATACAAACAGTTCTGCAACAGAGAACTGACTCCCCAAAGTTATATTTGACCACCACATGCATTCTGTGGTAGGTACATGCCTGTACACACAGAATCATACACATAAAATAAGGAAATCTTATAAAATATATGGGAAGAAAATAAGTAAAATACAAAAAAAACAGGGAGTAAATATATTCTCTATGAAGTTTCTTAGAACCTTGAACTTCAATTCTGCTAGTGTGCCAGTGCTTTTTGAGGGACAATTTTTAAATTCCTTTACATGGAATCATAAGAGATTCATATCTAATTCACCTATGAGGAAATAGGCATGAGACTTTTTTTTCCTTGTATTCTTATCTAGTGTGATTCAGAAGTGATTGAAATCAGTGACTGAGACTCCTTGACAAAGTGAGTTGAGAAGCAGCAAGCCAAAGGTCCTTGGGTTTCTCAATTTCTGAACCCGTCCTATGTCAAGTGTTTGTGATATTTTTGTAGTTATAAGAGGACAAACTAATATTTGAAGCCAGGAGAAGGGTCAGAACAGTAAGAAACTCTTAGGTATTAAATTAGAAAACCTCACTGCATGAAGGTGCAGAGTGTGTAACTTGGGTCTGACAGAGTGTGACTGTACTTCATCTTGGCACACCATACTATTGTGCTTCCCATTCCCTGATACAGTCCTTGGAGCCAGAATCTTTATGAACAAGAGATGTGCAAATTGCTTTTTTTACACATTAGGATGAATTAATTTCAAATCCTTGATAATGACTTTGTCTTCCTTTAAAATAGTCTAAAATTTAGATGCTCAATAACATTTTCTTGCTTCTGTAAGGAGTCAAGACCCAAGTGTTGTGTAGCCAAGGACTGTTATGAAAGTGGATGCATGATCTGGGAACTCGTCTGTTTCTTATTAGAAATAAAATAAAATTGTTATTTTAAATTAATTTAAAATTATTTTCATTAATGTTTAACATTAGCATAGAAGTGGCACCTGTATTCTTTTGGATTTTTATCATAAAAATGACCTTGTATTTATTTACTTTCTTTGGTTTACTCCTGCCTATTAACCTACCTTCAAACCCCATTATACCTTCCTGAGAGGTATTTTCTAAGTACCTAGGGTACCGTCCAACACCAGCACTTCATCCAGAATATCTTCTTTTCTATGTTGGACAAATATGATCATCCATCACAGGATAAATATCAGCATCATAAAATGAAAATGTCAACAAATTATCTTTTTCAAATATATACAGTCTTTCCTCACCATGACAAGGGAAATTCCAAAGAAGAGGAAGGTAAGTGTCTCAACTTTTTGAACCATGAATATTTTATTCATTATCCTTGAAAATGAAATCCTTTAGTTTACTGAATCCCAAGTTCCTAACTTGTACTCTTTGGCCTGATGTCCAGAGTACTACTTCTTTTTTTTGTTTTGTTTTCTGCAGTGAGGATTGAATGCTAAGTCTTGCACATCTAGGACAGTGATCTGCCTCTGAGCTATATTCTCTGTAATGTGGAGAAGACTTTGCTGTTAGACTTTAATAAAACACTCTCACTTTTCTACAATGAAAATCACAAACATGGAGGAACATGACAGTTCTTCAAAGGGGTTAATTTCTTTTTATAAGATTCAGGAACTGATGACTAAAGTGCTATTTCTTCTTGTTTGAGTATGAGTTTAAACCACAGCAAACATCAAAACCTAGCCTGGTTTTGTCGGGTACATGTCATAACTTAGACATTCAAAGAATCTTTGCGTTTTAGATTTGGAATAAAGTGGGTTTGTTTATGGATTCTACAAAGGTAGGAACAAAATTTGCTAATTAGAAATTGAAAAACTTAGTCAATCAACAGGCCTTTGTTGTTGGGTTTTGATCGTGACAAAAGAAGGAATTTTGGATTTTTTTTAGACACATTCAAAAAACAACTTGTTAAAATAGCAGAACAGCAGCAAAGGCATCTTTTTTTTTCCATCAGACTGACTACACAGTAAGTAGGAAGACAGCTCTTACAAGCTCCCAGTAATTGTGGATTTTGGTACAAAAGAAGAATCTGAAAAGGCAACTTATTTAGGCTTAAACATTATTCATGTTCATTTTCCCAACCAGAAACCAGCTGGGACAAATTTTTTAGTTTTCAATAATGGAACATGTACTGGAGACAGAATCTATTTGCAAGTATGAGGGAATTTTATTCACCAATGTGACTTTTCTTTTCCCTCACATTACTTTTCTGTGTTAAAAAATTGAGGGAAGACTGTACTGTGAAAACCCAAAAGAAGAGACACTGCACGGGTCAGGGGCAAAGCAGCAGCAAGTTTCATTGAGAAAGACCAAAGAGAATGACACTGGGATTGTCAGCTGTCTCAGATCAGTGTTAAGTTTCAAACCTGGATCAAAAGGCTAACTCGGGTGCCTCTTTACCATATCAAAGTGGACCTGGCCACCAGGTTCTCACAGAATCCAACAATACCTACTTGTTACAGGGTATGACAGGCATACCTGGCCCCTACCTTAATCTTCTGCAGCCCACGGGCTAGGCTGCCTTTCTCCCAGATGCACTTCCTTCTACAACACAGTCATTTTGGTTACCCAGCCACTTTCATCTACCCTTTACTCATCTGGGTCCCCTCTATTCCCTTCCCTCTCTTCTAGCATGGCCAGACTCAGGATCAAGTTCACTATGGGACTCTCCTCTGGCCATGCTGTCCCTTTTTCCTACAATAAACATTTTACGCCACCATATCCTTCCTTTTCTTAATGTCTTGTTTGCAGTCAATAAGCACTCTTATTGATTTGGCTAATAGAAGGCATGA
The DNA here is from genome assembly GCA_902168325.1 of Peromyscus nudipes. Lineage (NCBI taxonomy): Eukaryota > Metazoa > Chordata > Mammalia > Rodentia > Cricetidae > Peromyscus > Peromyscus nudipes. The sequence continues at coordinate 24,507 of CABHPH010161163.1, forward strand.
AATTATAGAAATGGAACTGTGAGAGAAGAGAACTCTAACCTCCTCAGAAACTGTGCAGCATTTCCTACTGTCAGAGAGATGGTGCCTCCAATATCCATGAAGAATAAGAAAGAAATGAGTCCCTGCAAAAGTAAATTCAGGACCTGTTTCTAGTTTGGATTTTTTTCCATTCATGGGTGATTTAAATAAGAATATTGAACCTTTTACCAAAGCAGTTACCAAAAAGTTCTCTCTTTTTTCTTGTAAAACTTACCTCTAAATCCCAGATGAAATTCCTAACCATCTCTCCAGCTCTTAGCTGAACACTGAATAGTTTTCAAGATGCAAAGAGGGAAAATCTGTAAGCCTCTTCATCTTATTTTCTAATTCCAGCAGTGCTCTGATGGTGAGAGAAGGCTCTGCAGAGCTTTGAAGGCTTTCTCCTTGACTGACCTGCAGGGTACCTGGGATGCATTCTAACGACCACTCTCCTTGTCACTCCTCTCCTAAATCAAGCATTAAAGTGCCACGCAGGAATCAGAGGCGGCAAGTAGCATGTATGCATTTTATGGTGTGGAGAGCAGAGGAGAGTACCCAAGTAGGCTATGTCTGCTAATGAAGTATGGCTTCTAACCCCTAATGAGGAAAGACAAAGCAGATGCAGCAGCACATGACCAGCCTACAGATGAGTATCATCAGCTTCATGAAGGCCTTAATACCAAGTTCATTCCAATTAGAACTTCAGTTCTCTCTCCATAGCAATATTTTACAAATTTAAAAAACTTGTGGGATATTCACAGCCCATATTCAGAAAGAAAAAAAAAGTCTGGCTCCAATTAGTACTTCTGTTGAAATATAAAGCAACTATCCTCTGTATAATATCCTGATCAAGAAATCCGCAGTTACATTGTACTTTTCAAGGAATACTTATCATATGCATCTTATGCTTGTGTTGTTTTCATGTAGTATTTTATATCAGACAACATAACAGCTGTACACTTCCAAATTGGTTTAAAAGCTAACACATCGTATTTAGCTCAAATATTCACCAAACACACTACAATTTGTGTGACTGCCCATCACAGATGGGACTAAATTGTATAGTTTTAATTTCAGTGAGTCTACAAAGAAGGAAAGAGAATATATATTATTGTTAATTAAAGCACATCTTGGTGATAGCTTTCAGAAAATCTCCATCAAAGACTAAGTTTGAAAGATTTAACAGAACACAAAGTACAGCTAATTAAAATTGGAGTTCAAGTTGACCGTGAATTATTACATTAGTGCATTTCCAAATCTAGCATAGACTATACTTACACTGAAAAAAAGTTAGTTTTTGCCAGTGACCAGCCTCAGCAGTTTCGGGGGTCCGAAGAATGGGATAGCTGGAAGGCACAGTAACGACTCAGAGACAGTGCTCATGCAAGCTGACAGGTCACTTCAGGCTTCTCCAGTTGCTATGTAGCTTCTTTGCTACAGCTTCTTTAGCTTCTGCTTTTGCTTTGGTAACCTCAGTCTTTTATTATCATAAGCAAGGGAAAACAGAAAAAAAAGGAGAAATCACCCAATACAAAATGTTCTCATGATTCCAAAGATTATTCTTAAAAAATCACCAATATATTTTTCATCATCTTTTACTAAACACAAGAACTATCCCATATTGGTTGAAGTATTAAGGCAACTCCACGTAGTTAAAGGGAGGTTTATTTTGTGGAGTAACTTACAAGTGAAGGGATAGGCTATAGGGTTCAGGAAAGGTGTAGCGTAGTCCAGCGGTGTTTTCTGGAGAACTCTGCTCTCTCTACAGTCTACATCCAGCATCCAGGATCCAGGAACCAAGAAAGCCTGCACATCCAGCTTTTGGGTCTTAAGGGCTCCTCTCTCCACCCCACATCGTAGGTGTGACAGTTACCGGAAGCCTCAATGGGGGTAGTACTTCCAGGTCAAAGCTGGAACAGCTACCCACTACAACCCCAGACTTAACACCAAAGCAAGCATAATCTATTTTTATTATTAATAATTATATAATCTTCTGAGCACTTGACCCAGAGGCTAACAACATGCAATTTCACAAAAAAGGTAAAAATAAGAACAGTGGTTAATATACCAGACAGTCATTTCCTTCTCACACAGCCTGCTCCTACCTCAAGACCCCTGCAGCTGCCTAAATTCCTCCTCAGCCCTCTGTAAACACCAAGCCCTGTGACTGGTGGGCCACAATGACCTCAGACATGAAATCTGTCCCTGCAAGTCAGCAACTTTTATATTCTATATTCCAACAATTCCAAGAAAGATATGATCCAATTTTCAGAGCATCCATGAAAGGAAGCTCACCTTTCCCGGCAGCTCTTTTCAATCTAGGAACCCAATAAAACTTGCAGCAATCACTCCAACCATTTCTACATTGTCTCCGCACTCCTTCAGGAGGAATCAAAATATCTGAATTAAAGTTGCCATCTCCCTTTCTTGGTGGAGGCCACTATTTTCCTCCTATTCTAGGTTCCCACACTTCTGTTTGTCTTCCCATCTATATGTTACTCCATCCACAGTCTTCAGCCAATACCCTTGGAATATCCTCAGAAACTGAATTAATCATCATGGCCAATTTGAGTCCAGTGTGTTGATACACATCATATCATGTGCTATAGTTGACCACACATTCGGTACAGTTTATCCAAGCCTGAAGAGCTTCCCCAGACTTAAGGTTCTTTCCCATGACCTGCATAACTGCCTTGACCCCAGCCTGGGTGATCATCTTTGTATAATTTCCTGTGAAATTTACTTCACTCCTTTCCTGTATCACAAAAATCACCAATGATCTAGGAACACAGAACATGAAGATCAGATAGAAAAAAAGACTAGTATTACAAGAAGTATTTATATGGAGGAGGACATTACATGGCATGCCATAAAGCATGACCTTGGGACACATAGGCATTTCTGCCTTGGCCCTCTAGAGGCATGCTAAGCAGAAGATCCGGAGGGGAATGCAGGGAGGGTTGATGGTCCACAATCTCAGGTCCCCTGGAAAGTTTTATATATATTTAGCTTTTCATTATTTTATCTAAAATCTCAAGAATCAAGAAACAATTTTCAAACAACTGCTGTACATAAATTTGAATTATAGAAAGTTTTGTTAAAGAGGAACACAGCTCTTACTAAGAGACAACAGTTTATTCAGAGACAAGTGTAAGTGATTCTGGCCTGGGTACTTTAGAGGTGGCGGTGGTTATATAAACTTTCATAGTTATGGAATGAAGATGGTCAAAAGTAAATGCATATATAAATTGTACTGGTGGGGACAGTAGGTAGATGAGTTATAGAAAAGTGAAACTTTTATAGAGGTTTATTATAGTTTTAGATGTTGTATGATGGGTTTGCTTTGGGGTTTGCCATGGCATTAACATTTATGGTTAATTATGGTGTTATTTATCCATCCATTAAATTTTGTGTTCTTAAAATGGATTTCAGACTTTTTGTTTCTATTAGAAAGTTATGAAAGAATCTGATTATGCTGTATAGCTGTATTTAACAAACTAAGAGAATTTGGTATATTCGCTTTATCAGCTTAAATCATTACATTTACAGAAGCTCAAGGCAACTATGGGGAAGTTTTTATTACTGCTATTTGTGTTATTGTAAAGGAAGAGGAACATTGCAAAGGGGAGAAGGAGCAAGATGGCTGTATGATGCCTTTGAAAAGAGGGGAAGGGGAACTGACTTGTGGAGAAAACATCTTAGATTCAAGCATAGTTATAAATTTTTGTCCATGTCTTCAGGGAGTCCCCAAGTCTTATTAGCTAAATTGCATGTTTCAAAGAAGTAGACTGACAGTAGACTTCCAGCCACACTCAAGATTGGCAGGGAGAAGCCCTTGGGAAGGATGGTTTCCTATCACATATGGGACTGGCTTCAGAATGGAAGCATCAGAGTCATCTAAGCACTTAATGGAAAATGTTTCCATACATCAAGTCTTAAGTCCATATCAAATACTATTGTGAAATATACATAAAATGTGGTAGAACTAAATAAATATTGATGAGTCCACTGCACAAAATGGTTAGTTTTTAAAAGCTTTAATAATTGAGAAGTTAAGGATATTTAATTCAGTCTTTTTAAATACTTGCAAACAAGATATAACAGTATTTAAAGTTGAATAAAGACTGGGTACATGGAGATAAACTCATTTTTCAAATCAATCTGTAGAGTTGACAGTAAATATAAAATGATGCTCAAATATTTTGGAGAGAAGAATTATTACAGAAATTCTTTCACTGGTCTGCTAGCCAATTGAAAGGAGCATTTGGGTCCAAGTGTCAGAGTTTTCCTTGGGAATGGACGTGACCCAAATATAAGGCAGCGTGGAGAGATGCACAGCCAGTAGAGAAAGGAGCAGCAGGTGACTCGATTTGGATTTCCCATTCTGTCTTGTGATAACTGTGCACAGATATTGCTGTTCAATAAATGGTAAAGTAATCTTTTGACTTCCTTAATCAAAGAATAGTAAAAATAACATACCAGTTGAGGAGGATCTAACACAGTAAAGCATGAAGGTGAAAATGCTGCTCTATTATTTTATTGCATTTTATGTGTTTTTAACTAAAACAGAATTACATTTCTTTCTCCCATTCCTCTCCTCCTTCCGTCTGTCCTAGTTACCTTCCCCCAATCCTCTCTCCTGTGCCCTACATTCTCAAGGTGATTCTTCCTTTGATTATTATTGTATAAGGCCTTTCTTCCTTTGATTATTATTGTACCGTGTGCACAAATTATATAAATACAACCTGCTGAGTTTGTTTTTATTATATAATAAAAAGTTTGTGTTTTTATTATATAAAACCACATTACACACACACACACACACACACACACACACACACACACATACAGAGTTTCAGGGTTGACCACTATGCATTGGCTCATCCAATGGGAGATGCTAACTCTTCACCCAGAAGGAACTAGTTGCCTGTAGTTTTTCTCTAAGGGTGGGACTGCATGAAATTTTCATTTTCCCATGTTAGGATGCCCATGTATATACACCCTTTTCAGGTCTTGTTTATGCAGCCCTTACTAGAAGAGACTGTTTCACAGAAGAATTCCTTGCACTCTGCCTCTTATAATTTATCTATTCCTCTTCCATGATGTTCTCTGAGCTACAGATGCCGAAACTATCATAGTTATATCTGTTTTTCTCTGCACTGTGTCTAGTTGTGTTTTTCTTTAATGGTCTTTGCTTGCTGTTAGGAAACACTCTTCTTTGCAGAGGGGTGATAACTATGCACACCATGCATGATTTCCCTCTTGTTGAGTGAGCCTTAAGTCCAATTAGACAGTTTTTGTTTGCCATCAGCATGTTAGTGCCTCTTATTGTACCTTCTGCATAGCTGGTCATGTAAGTTCCTGTCTTGGTTCACAGGTGTTTCAGCTGGGTAGAACTGCTTAATTGCTTTCTTCCTTTGGCAGGTTGCATTGCATTTTTTTTACTTTAAAAAAGTAAGATAGAAGTATGTCAGTTTAGCGTTCAAATAGCATGATAAAAGAAAGACTAGAAAAATAAGCTAAAAAAGTACAAAAAATAAAATTTGAATATTTTGAGCTTAATAAAATTCAATATGAAATGAATTATGAGAATTGTCAAAGTAGAGGTACTTTGAAAAGATCAATGAAATTAACACATTTCTTTTTATTCATTTTTACAAAAGAAAAATGACACAAAAAACATAAAAGTAAAAGAGGGCAGGGGCATTTTAAAAATAATGTTTTAAACATGTAGAAGCTGCAAAAATAAAAATTTTAACATGATTATAATTGTTCAGTGTGACATATAACTTTAATAGCTCAAAGAAAATTAAATTTGATTCAGTGCTTAGATGTTTCTCATGAAGGAACATTTTTAAATTTTTAAAATACTTGTTAATTTTTTGTGTTAGTTAGTACAGTGTATTTTGATCATATTTACCCTCTCAACAAACTCTTCCCAATTCTTCTGTTCCACCTCCCCACCCACCCAACTTTATCTTCTCTTTTTTTAACCTATCAAGTTCAATTTGTGTTGCTCAAATACTCTTGAGTGGGGGCCTTGCTCTGAGTAATTGTTGAACTACCAGGAATCATACACTTATAAAAAGATAAATTGACTCTCTCTTTCCCAGAAGATATCAAATGAAAATCTCTCATCTCAGGGGAAAGGAAGATTTAATCCTTACCCAAACATCTTCATACTGGAATTTTGTTCAGTTTAGTCTTGCTTGAAGTCATTAACCACCTCTGGCATTCATAATCTTTCTGTCCTCTCTTCTACAAATAGCCTGGCACCTTGTGGGGAGGAGTTTTATATATATCCCACTTAGGGCTGAAGATTCTGATCTCTCCTTCTTTGCACATTGACACATTGTGAGTCTCTATGTTCATTGTTATATATATATACATATATTTTTTTTTCTGGAGCAGAGGATCGAACCCAGGGCCTTGTGCTTGCTAGGCAAGCACTCTGCTACTGAGCTGAATCCCCAACTCCTCATTGTTATATATTAAAAGATGATCTGTGTTTGAGAGATGGACTGATCTATGGATACAATAGATCATTAGGAGTCATTTGAATATGATGTCCACTTAGCAGAGTAATAGTAGTAGGTTCTCCCTTTGCCTATGACTTATTTAGCCACATGGTCTTGGTCTCATTAATAATGCAAAATCTGGAATTTAATAACTTGAAGAACAGATTTAAAATCAAATCAGAAAATGGTTGCTTATTGCCATATCATTTTTGCCACTATTCTATCAATAGGTATATCTCTCCTTGAAAGCCATTATTGTAGCTCACAGAATTGTCAGATTGTTGAGACTAAAGACTATTCTTCTCTTCTGGCATTATACACAGCACCTTCCAGATGTGAACTGGAACTGGAATTATTAGTAGCAAAGACTACCAATCTTAGTCTAATCATTTCCCATGAAGGACTGTTTGATTTCTACTATTGTTGTTGTTCTTGTTTGCTTCCCATTTGGCCAGAAAGCCTTCAGGGAAATTATTTAAAGATGCATAAAACTTTTATATAAGAAATTAAAAAAAAATATTGAACAAAATTTCTACAAGCTCAAAATAAGTGAAGAGCTTGCAGTTTGGAAAAATTAATATATTCAAGAGGAATTTGGGATAAATCCATGGTTTTAATGCATTTTCAAAATTTTCCTTTATTTCCAAAAATTGTGAGTGTTCATCTCACAGCAAATGAAATGTGGTTTTCCAATGAACATCTTTATCTTAGACATAAGTAGTTAGATTTAAATCCAAAATATCATAAAATTATGATCTCACCACATATATTGACAATACTTTTTAAAATGATTATTATGTTGGAAATGCCATTGACACTCCAGATTAATCAAACTTTAGTATTCCATGGTAAGTTAAAATAAGTGTAACCTAGTCTTGCAATGTCATTTCAATTCACTCACATTAAAGCTAAAGTCATAGCAAACTAAAAACAAATCAAAATGAAAGTAATCAATTTTCTAACATTAGATTGGGAAACTAGTTGTGACACACTAATACATTAAATTTACTCTTTTCTAATGAGTCAAAAACACACAAATGTCTCTGGTTTGTTTTTTCATCCTAATTTTCTTTTAAAAGACTGAAATATTTTCAACTAATTAAGACAAAATTTATCTGTATATATGTATTATTTATATTGTACATTTAGTGTTAAATCGAATACCTTGACATTTAGCTCAAAATACCTGTTTTTCTCCTAATTTTTTATTTCTCCAGTTTCTTTTTCCTTTGTTTCCCTTTTACCTATCTTTGTTCTTTTTTGTTTATTTGTTTGCTTGTTTGAAGATTTTTTTCACATTTTCATTTAAAGCTTTGATCTACATATTATGAAGGTAGAAGATCCATGGCCAGGACTATTTTTAAAGCATATAGCTCTGTGATTGCTACATCACCTACTGTATAAAAAGCAGTGTTACTCCACAGAAGTACAACTGTATAATCTTTAAAAAGTTTATTTTTATTATAATAATCCTCCTACACTATCTATTGTGTCTAATGATACATGCTACTATTATTTCATCAGTGCAGCAATTCTTAATTACTCAGCTTTTAGTAACCTTTGACATTAAGCACTAAGGAATGAGAATTGGTAGTTGTTCTGGGAAATAGTAATTTTTAATGGAGAAAAAGATGATAGGATCCTACTGGGTAAGGCAAGTGACTTTAAACTAATATAACTTACTCTTCACTTAAAAAGTGAGGAGTAGCTGTTGTCTTAGCTCAATGTGGTCTTTATGAATATCAGTTTCTTCTTCACAATAAATAACCATTGAAAATTATTTTACCCTGAATGTCACTGTATGCATCTCTGAAAACGAAGATTATTCCCAGATACCCAAAGTCACAGGAAGGGAGGAGACTGCTAGGATGAGGACATTTACCAATCACTCATGGAAAATAATATCACCAATATTTCAAGAATTTAATTTAAAACTTACAACTAGTTTAAAAGAATTTTATCTGAAGATTGATTTTTTAAAATGTTTTTAAAAACAATTAAAATTGTGAGGGTTTGTTGACTAGAGTTGGGGAGAATGGCCAGTTAAAAAGAATGACAAGGACATTTGGTCCACAATTAAATATCAATTATTCAAATTCAAGTCTGTTATCCTCTTTTCTACCAAACTACTCTATCACATATAAATGGAGTCCATGCTTTTTTCATAAATATTATTAATGTAACTCATGAACTCAGGTTAAAAATCAATGTCATGAAGTATATACTATTTTATGTTCCTTTCTAAGTACTGTTTGTAAGCCATCACTTCATCCTTATAGTAATCCTGGGAAGTATTTTAAGCCTATCAACAATGAGTAAGTAGGGCAGTTTGCTGAAACCAGGAGACCTTCATTCTACTTAATAAATATATTTGATGTTGCCAATGCTAATAAACATTTTATAACCATCTATTATCTAAATGCCACTGGTCATTGCCATAAGTGTGAAATAAATTGTGGCACAGATTTTCATTCAAGCAAATACAACCTTTAAGATGATGTGAGGAAATAAATTCAGACTCGGTAGAAAAAAATTTAAATAGAAAATCCATACAGATTCTCACAGCAGTGTTACTGTGATCGGTGTTTCCAGAATATACAAAAATGGACCAGAAATAACCTAAAACTATGGATATGGAAAATCAGGAAATTGGTCCTTCTCAACTGAAAATCCCTTAAAATCATAGAAGCGGGTTCAATCAGTCACATTTTTATCATCTTATTATTGTCATATCTTTGCTTTGGATACAGTAGTTAATCAATAAAAAAACAAAATGATAATAAAAAAAAACGAAAGAAAAAAAACTTGTAAAGGAAAATCCCTGACAGGAATTTTATTTCAGTTGGTATTTTAAAACTGAGCTGCTCTTACACAAGATTCAATAAGCACAATTGAAGAAAAATATGATGTTGAAACATTGGGCTAAGGTGGATAAATTGTTTTTGGCACTATAATTTTACTATATATTGAACATTGATTTTTAATGGATTATGTTTCTCAAAATCAGAAGCATAGCTCTGCATAGTGTTGTTGGGGAATATTATTTTAAGATGTGTTACTTCTGTTACATTGCATTTGTTGAACTCTGTGAAGCTGTGCTACTTTGCCTGTCTAAAACACCTGGTGGTCTGACAAAGAACTAACAAAAAAAAGGAGTGAGGCAGGGGAAAGAATAGGTGGGGTGTCAGGCAGAAAGAATTATCAGAAGGAGAAATCTGGGAGGAAAAGAGAGATCTTGGAGTGAGAGAATAAGGACATCAGGGGCCAGCCACTCAGCTACACAACTAGCAATGGACTAAGAAAGAAAGGTATGCAAAAATAGAGAAAGCTAAAAGCCCAGAGGCAAAAGACAGACCGGTTAATTTAAAATTTAAAAAAGTTGGCAATAAACAAACCTAGCTGTGGGCATTTGTAAGAAGCATGAAGCTTCCCAGCAGCTGTTCACATGTTCATTCTTCCTGGGTGCATAGTCGTCATGTGGCTGTGGTTCATTCTATAAGGACATTCCCTGTGTTGGCTATATTCTGATCACTTGAAAAAAATACAATAGAAACATTCATTTACTTATTCTACAAATATAGAACCTCTATTATTTGGCCAGACAATGTCAAAGTTGGTGAGAATTAGAATCTCTTTTGTCTACCTCATAAGTTTCTCAGCATCACTTAAATGCTGTAGCCCACAGTCCGTATTAAAGGACAGAGTGCAAAGAAAACAAGCATTGCAATGATTTATGATAATGGTATTTAGAAAGCCAAAAAAAGAAGAATGGTAGAAATGTCCAAAAAAGGCAAAATAGCATAGTTTCTTCACATAAACAGAGACATAAATATATACAATGACACGTGCAGACATATATGCACACTTCATGTTGTTAAAGATTTATCACTGGCAATAAAGGGAAGTATTTTCAAACACGATAAAATAATCATGACATTAATGCAACTATAAAGCGAACACGTATCTATGTTTTTTAATCTATCATGATAATTAATAATGGGGTCAATAGGACATTAAAAGTAGTTAAATGGAGCCGGATGGTGGTGGTGCATGCCTTTAATCCTAGCATTCAGGATGCAGAGGCAGGCGGATCTCTGTGAGTTCGAGGCCAGCTTGGTCTACAGAGCAAGATCCAGGACAGGCACCAAAACTACACAGAGAAACCCTGTCTCAAAAAAAAAAAGTAGTTAAATGGAAACTCTAAAAAGCATAATTGCAAACAATGTGAATATAAGACTTGAGGCAATTTGAACCCTGCACAGCTAAAATGAATTTACACAGAGATGTGAATCTAATCAATACCACAGAGACAATTTTTGTTGCTTTGTATGTATGCTACATTATTTACATTACTATCAGATTTGCTGCAGACATTTATTCCACAAAGGTGAACTAGATAGGACTACAGTACTCTTTATAGTCGGTATTAGTGAGTGTCATTCTCAATCTCTACTAAAACTATTATTTGTCTTGAAGTTTGCCCGAAAATTCATTTCCACAATTTTGACTGAATTTAAGCAAGCTTTTATTAAAATTATTAAATACTGACTAAGGAGGAATTTTGGTTGGGACCATCACCTGGAAATTTTCCAGGTAAGTGGCCCAGAGACATGTGTTGGCAAAGCGTATATGGGCAAAACCCATAAGCCAACATACTTTTCCTTGAGGATTTATTATTAGTTTCCAAGAACTCCAACTCCCAGAATCCCAGAAAGTTACCCTGTCCTTGGGCAGGTGGGGATTATAGGTTAACTGTGGGTCTAATATTGCCCCCTGAAGTTGTATCCTGTGTCAAATCTTTGACTCTATGATGGGTACTGGTTTACTTTTGTATCTAATAACCATTAGAGGAGTGATACTCAGATAGGAATTATCATTTATTTATTATATCCATGATTTAAGACCCAACAGTAATTAACAGAAGCAGAAGGGCCCAAAGCCTTGTGATGGATAATATCTCTTTTTTTATGCAGAAAGGAGTGCAGGTATCCTTTCATATTGTAGAACCATTTTAGTTAATGAATCTACCTTTTGATGAATCCGAGGCCATTTTTTTTTCTGGTTTATCAATAGGCATTATAGGTAGCCACTTTGTCCCTTATGTCAGGGAGTTTTCTTTTGACTTAGCCTTTTTCAGCCTGTTAATGGGGCAGGAAAGATGCACTCTCTTCTGTAGCTGCTTCCAGCTAAAATGGGGCACTGATTGTCAGGGACTAGGAAGCCTGAAAGGAAATACACCAAGTCAAGATTTCTGATCAAGGTGCCACTTTATTTTTCTCCAGGAGGGTTTATATAGTTCCTGCAGGGTGGGGGGAGCAAGAGGCTGTTATCTGCATAAGGTGGGGCAAGCTAACAGGATGTTACAGGGTGAAAAGGTCAAGGGCTCTACTCAATGTCCTGTTGCTAGGCAACCTGACTGTAAGATGATCTAGTTCCCTGTCTTATGGGGGTCTGTATTTTTCCACTAACTAGAGGTTCTGTCCTTGCCCCTGACAATTATATATCTTTAATCATTTATGAGAACCTTATAACTTACTCATAAACACAGTCTTTAAAAAAGCTGGAAACTTTGCTGATCCTTACACTTTGTACAATTACAGAACATAAAAATTTCCTGTATGACTCGGTTTACCAAAATAGCTATAGCATAACAATACTAGCAAAAACAAGAAGGTTAAACATATATTTTTATATCAGTCTCTGTTAGCTTGCATAGACCTTAAGGAGAGACATTTTTTTAAGACAATGGTTTAAGTTCTTAGTCAGACTGTTTAGATCACCATATTACCGTGTCATATGACAGGAATACCTCAGTCTCTGATGTTTAGCTCTGGTCCTAATTTTTACCCTTTTATTTACCTATTTATAAAGTTCATATATTAACAAAGACATTTTAATAAAATATCTCATAAGTTTTTAAATGTTCCATAGCCTCATAATTTTAACATTTTAAAAAGCTGTTTCTTAAAAGTGTCCAGTTTTTTATTTTTTTTAAAAAAACTCTAAAATTTTCTTTTAAAGAAGTTTAAAATCTCTTAACTGTGTGTTCTGGAAATATAAAAATAATATAAAACTAAAGTACCATTTTTAGCTCAAGAATGAAGACATTCAGCATAACCACGATCTGCCTGAGGCAAAACCAAGTTCCAACAGTGTAAACAATCCAGTGTCTCTAAAATCAATAGCAGGTGGATGATTTTTATGTTAGAATGCTTGATACTAGCAAGGTAAGTTTTTATACTTGAAAACATGGAAGTGTAGCTTCAATACCTCATTAAACAAGCATTGTTTTATTTCCTATATTTATAAAACTGGTTTCTAAGAGAGGATAGGAATTATACAAAAATCTTATCCCAATTTAAAAGTATCTTTTGAGACATATTGTCTCTTTTGTTGACTCATATCACATGGTTGCCCTCAAGTCAAGATGGTGGTAAACCCTTGACACCCTTCTTTTTCAACCCTAGTCAAAATGTTGACCACTCATATGGCTGTCCTTAGTTAAGATGGTGAGTCACTTCTTTCATAGAGGGGCTTCAACCCTGGGTCACAAGTTTTAAGTTAACTTTTTGTTACAGACATTACAGATTTTTAATGATGCCCAATAAGTCATTAATCTATAATCAAGACCTATAGAACACAGTATATTTATATATTCAAGCTCAGTCAGAAAGATGCAGTGGCTACATAAAATTTCATATTTAATTGAACCCAAGGCAATTCTACATTGGCTCTGTGTTTGTAACAAAACTTACAAGAACAGATCCATTTATATATATAAAATAAACAATTTTTTTATCCCCTACAGTGTTAGAATTTCAGGGGAGGTATAACTTGTGAACTGAATTCAATTTTCCCTGGCAAGAGACAGGCCTAGATCTTCAGAGATTGGTAGTAGGGCCTGCAACTCCACATTGTCTTCCTCATTTCCTGCCCCAGGCTGTAATACTCAAAGACAGACCAGACACATAAGACAAGACATAAGCAACAGAAAAGAATCAGTCAACAACAGGAAACATAGAACAACGACATTTAACATTTGGAGTTCTCTATTCCATAGCTCTTGTTAGTTTTTTCTGTACAACCCAGATGCTAGGTTATTAGTTGCCTCCTTGCACAACCTCTGGACTGTCAGACATTATCACACTGGGCCCCTCCAAACTCTAAGTCTGGCACCCAATGTCCTGGGGCATCCTTGGCTCAATTGTACAGTCTAAGGCTTGAAATTCTGTTGACAACACCAAGGTGCTGGACCTCCCCAAGTTTGATCCATTCCTCAGAGTCACCAGAGCATGCAATAAGAGGTCTAAGTCAGGTCAGAAAACAACTAGTGGCTCTGACTGAAATCCCAATTAATCAGAAATAAAACCAGAAATAACCAGAGGGCTATGAGATATCTCCCTGTGCCCTGGACCAAGGATTTTATGGGTTTCATTAGACCTCCTGTAGCTTATTTGCCAATGTTATTTATTGGGTGTGAAAAAATGCAAGATACAACAGAACCCACTATAAAAATTTTTATTAGGGAAGGGAAAGAGGTGGATGTGAGTAGGCCTACCAGATAGGAATATGTGGAGAGAGAGCAGGGAGTGGGTGGAGTCTGCTTTTATAGGTCACCTCGTGTGCATAGATTACATGACCATGCTTCAAGAAGATTATGCAATCATGCTATGCACAGATTATGTGGGACATAAGACCCTGGGGTGACTAAGCAATTTGCCTGACTGCTGACAGTGTATGCTGTCAGGTGACACATACATCATGTGACTCCAGAAGTGACTAGGAATAATAACATTCCACCCTTTTTGCTATTGTAAAAAGTAAGGGGTTAGGGGTGGTAGATGAATGGAATGAGGGCGCTGTGTGTCTCAGAATTGCTTCCAGCTGACTCAGTGGGTGTCAGTTAATTTTGGGAAGATGGAGGTGCTTTTCCAAGATAGCCAGTTTTACTGAGGTGGGCTGATTGTTTTTGCTGCTGTTTGAGCCCTGTGCAATCATCCAGCACCACTTGGATCTGACAGCTTTGGTCCAACAAGATGCTGGCAGGGCAGAAGATGACATTTAGAGAAATTTTTTTTCTTAGATCCTGTTACTTGGAGGGGGGGGATGAGGGAGAAATTCCTGAGGGGCCCCAGGATGACGGAGGGTGGTCCCAGGACCAGGAAAGTTTGAATGATACTTATCTGAGATAGATCTGACCTGGAGCTCAGAAGAATTTTTAAGTTTATGAAGGAGACAAACTTTAGACATATTAAAAGGCAACCAAAGGGAATTTAAAATCCTGAGCTGGTAGCTATGATATTATATATGGTATTAGTACTCTGCTATGAAAATTTTATTGGTTAGTATTAAAGTTTTAGAGTCATAAAGCAAGAGAGAGAGAGAGAGAGAGAGAGAGAGAGAGAGAGAGAGACCTGGAACATGCTTTCTTTTCTTCTATTATTATTAATGAAGCTTCCTATCTTCACCTGAAACAAACCTTAAGGCACCTGTTTACTATCTTTCATTATCTTGGTATCACTTAAACATCCAGGAGATACAGGTGATTGATTGCTGAGGGCATTTAGCAATAATAAACTGTTATATTAACGTCTGTTTTGCAGAGTCCAGACCCTTTTGAATCTGGGGGTATGAATACCTCTGGAGTGTTACTGTTTCTTACCACCTGTGTGTATTTGATAGTCCTTGCACCTCCAGCTTTATGGCTGATGGTGGTTCTGTAACATTCAACTGAGTAGTTAAATAGAAATGTGAATATGTTATTAGAGAAAGGGAGAGAAACTGATGAAGCAGAATGTGTTTGGTAGAGGCAGGAGAATTCAGAAGGGAAATCAGGAAGAAAAATATATGGGGTTCTCAATCCTGTGGGGCTGAGTATGGTTGCGGCATTAAACCTTATTCTTTTGGAATTAGAGACAAGGCAGTTGATCCAGGTGTCCTCTGGCACTTAAGAGAACAGGGTCCTGTTTGCATCACTGTGTATAAAGGGGAATTTCCCTGGGGTAAAAGGCCTTAGGTGATATAGGTGAATCCATTGAGGGATGCCCTCAAGTTTAGCAGCTGTGGGAGTTATAAGAATTACCTTAAAGAGTCCCTCCCATTTAGGGAAAAGGACCTGGTCTGGAGGGGAGAAGAAGGACCTGATCCCTGATGTTGATTGGGGGTGGGCAGGGGTTGTCACATGGCTGGGGTAGGGAATGGTCAGCAAAATTCCATAGGAGAGAATGGAGGTGATAGAGTAAGGGGACCTGGGGGAGAACCTGTTGGAGCTTCTGGAAGGGTTTAGTAATGGAGTGAAGGAGTGGCTCATGCAAGGAGTCATAAGAGTCCTCATATAAGGAATCAACAAGGAAAGAAAAAGATGGGTCCCAAGACCATAAGAAGCCAGCTATTCCCAGAAATGATGGAATCTCCTGTTTAGTAGAAGGGACTGCAAGAGACTGGGTTAGGTGCTTTCTATATAAAGTGATAGCCTTGTGGTTTGGGGTAGTGATTAGACCCAAATAGGTGACCTTAGGAGTAGACAGCTGGATCTTGGAAGGCAAGACTCTAACCATGGCTGGACAAGAAACTTATGAGTGCAGAGGTGTTAGCTTGGCTAACTCATAATGACTGGCTGCAGAGTAGGATGTTTTCTATATACTGTATGAGTTTAGAGTCAGGGAGACAAAGAGACTAAGTCAGAGAATAGGACCTGACCAAATAGGTGTGAGCTGTCTCTGAATCCCTGTGGCAAGAGAGTCCAGATCAGCTGCATAGACAGGTGAGTATCAGGGTCACACCAGGTGAAAGTCAAGATATTTTGAGACTGTGGGCTATGAAAAATAGAGAAGAAAGAGTCCATGAGATCCGAAACTGAGAAGTTTGATGTTCCTGATGGAATAGTGGACAGAAGTGTGTAAGGATTAGGGACTGCAGGATAGAGGAGGACCATTGCAGAATTAATGAGCCAGAGGTATTGAACCAGGCAGTAGGTTCCATTATATTTCTTAACTGCAAGTATAAGGGTGTTAAAAGGAGAAGAGGTCGGGTGAGGTAGATTATTCTTAGAAGGTCAGAGATGAAAGGTTTAAGTCCCCTAAGTCTCTGGAGTGAGAGAGAGTACTGAGCTTGAGTGATGTACTGGGTAGGGTAATGTAACTAGATAATGAAGGGGGAATGGTGCCTAGAAACAGAAGGGTTTGGGGTGTCCCAGACTTGGGTGTACACGTGAGAGGCTGGCAAGGGAAATGACATGTTATTGCTAGTAGGGTGGGTGGCTAGGAGGAGGAGAGGAGCTGCTGGTTAGTCTGGGGTCAGGTGAACAGGAGAAGAAAATGAAATAGAACCTTCTACATTGGCTAAAAAAAAAAATCTTTTCCCATTAGGGCACAGGACAAGTTAGCATGACCAAAAATGTGTGGGTAAGAGGGATACCCCTGAAAATACAATAAAGTGGTGGGGTCTGATGAGGTGAGTAAGGCTGTCCCCCTAAGCTGACAGTAGGGAGACAAGAAGGAGAGGTGGGTGCCCAAAATTCCCTCAGGACTGAGTAAGTGGCCCCAGTGTCGACAAAGAAGGACAAGGGTCCAAGAGATGAGAAACAAGACCTCAAACCATTGTCATAGGGAATGGCTTGGGGTGATAGCGATGGGGGCCAATCATAGCCATGGATGAGGGGAACCCCCACTTCCAAGGACACCAGAGAGATGCCAGATGATCAAATGTCGTTCCCATGGTTCCAGGGAAGTGTTTTCACTGACAGGTAAAGGGAAAACTCACCAATCAAAGTAGCCGGTGTTGTGCGAAGCAATCCAGCAGCTGGACACATGGAAAGTGAGCAGTTGTAGATGAACCAACCTTGATTCAGGATCCTGGAATGGGTACGCCAGAAGACCTGTTTCATTACAGCACCAATGTTATTTATTTGCCAACATTATTTACTGGGTGCAAGAAAACACGAGGTAAAACAGAACCCACTGTAAAAGTTTTTATTAGGGAAGGGAAAGAGTTGGATGTGAGTAGGCATACTGGATAGGAATGTGTGGAAAGAGAGAGGGGAGTGGGTGAAGTCTGCTTTTATAGGTTGCCTCATGCATGCGCATATGGGCTTATGTAGCTATGCCAAGCATGTGCATAGATTACATGACCACACTGTGCATAGATTATATAGGACATAAGGAGCTGGAGTGACTAAACATTTTGCCTGACAGCTAACAATGCGCGCATGGTCATGTGACTCCAGAAGTGACTAGGAATAACACCTCCTTCATCCGTAGTATTGTACCCAAAATCAGAATTCAGAAACCAAGCAGAAAAAGTGTCATAGAATTTTTAAAAAGTTTTCTATGACTTACCAAAAACAAAACAGAAGCCTCCATTAAAAATGCTACTTACTTCCTTTTTCAAGCATGGCTATTCACTATAGGGGTGGAGTGGGGGTGCCCTGGGCCAGAGGGAAGAGCAAAACTTCAGTATTTGGGGTGAAATTATCTTGCTGCGGGAGTCCACATTTTAATCCTGAAATTTGCCAGAAAAATCAGTTCCACCATTTTGGCAAAATTTAAGCAAGCTTTTATTAAAAATATTAAATACCAACCAAGATGAAATTTTGGTCAGGACCACCACCTGAAAATTTTCCAGTTAAATGGCTCTGGGACACTTGTTGGCAAAGCTTAGGCCATCATATTTTTTCATGAGGCTTTTTTGTTAGGTTCCAGGAACTCCAACTCCCAGGATGCCAGGCAGTTACCTGGGTCCTTGAGTAGGTGTTATCTTTAAAGAACTACAATTCCCAGAGTCCCTCGAAGTTACTTGGTCCTTGGGCAAGTGGGGATTATAGGTTAACTCCAGGTCTAACACTATGTGTATCAACCCATGTCTTCTTCCACCCTTTTCTGAGTAGCTTAATCACTCATTCATTTTATTTCATAGTAATGTGTTTATTAAGTATTTCTGACATCCAGGAGGCTAAACCATAGTTATATTTAAAAAGTTAGAAATTGTGAATGGTCTGAGGTTCAACACATTGACAAGTTAAAAAGATAATCACCACTTCATATATGTATACTAAAGAATAGTAGATCCTGGGGCCAGTGAGGTGTCTCATCTGGTAAAAGCACTTGTTTGTCATGCAACCTTAACCACCTGAGGCCACATCCTGGAACTCCTGATAGAAGAAGAGAACTCATTCTTTAAATGTGTCCTAAGATCTCCACATTCATGCCATGCATGTGCCCACAGTCATATACATATCCTATGTATATACAAGTCTATAAATAAGCAAATAAAACCAGGTCCTGGACCAGAAACATAGTTTATCATTGAAAAAGAAAAGAAATAAAAAGGAGAGGAGGGAAGGAAAAGAAAAGGAGGGGAAAAAAGAAAAGAAAGGTATAGTAAAAATATGACAGTCTGAGTTCCTATGCTAGTCTCCATGGAAAAGCAGTCCAAGGCCAGATGTTTGCCAGTGTGTATGGTAGGATTGAACCCCAGAAGGACTCTAAATTTAGGAGACTTTTAGCTTTTTCCACCAACTGTTACACCTGACTAGCCATTTCAGAGAGACAAATTGTGCATTAAACCACCTCTAAAGGAAAGAGAAAAGGCATCTGAATGGATGATTTAACTTTAAGAAAATGTAGATTGTAAGGCTTTAAGATAATCAGATACGCAAACATCCTTAGCAATATCCTGTGCTCTGAAGGCCAAGATTGTGATAAAGTCAGAGAATGACCTCACTGTGTGAACTATTGCAAAGGCTCAACCTCTATTTCTTTGTATTATTTGGAAATCATCACAGTATGAGATACTTTTAAAGTTTATTATGTTTAGACTGTGGAGTTAAAGAAGAAAATAATTGCCTCTTTTGTTACTGGGAGGCAAAGAATATAAAAGACTATTAACAGTTGTTTGCTAAAAAATACTGACTATTCACCTGGATCTGCAAACGGCTGATATAGGGTAAAAGCAAAATAAACCACAGAATCTCTGCTTTGATTTTGTACTTGTGTCCTGTTTTTTTAAAGCTTGGGTTAGATCCCTTCTTAGCTCTGCACAAAGTCTGTTGATCATGTAAGGAGTCTCCATCTAAACCAAAAATCATTCCCTTTCAGGGTCAACAATGCCAACAGAAAAATAGCTAAGGTATCTTCAAGACTGGGAAATGCACAATATCCTATTCCAGACCCTGGAATGGTTCTTAAATCTTTCAAACATTGTTTCATACCTGTAAGACGAATTGCTAAATGGTCCTATTAATAAAAAACCCAGAGCCAGATATTGGGGTAAAAACTGAGAGATCAGAGAAGCAGAAAGAAGCCAGCCACATTCTTACCACTAGGAAATCCTCAGCCAAAAAGAGAACTATTGCCTGTATACCCACGCCTATATGCCTTTTTGTCCCTGCCATCTTACTTCCTCTCTTCACTCAGCTACATCACTTCCTCTTTCTGCCCAGCTCTGTCACTTCCTATCTGTCTGTACAGACCTCCAGACCTCTATGGTTAGTGCTGGGATTAAAGCCACCATGCCTGGCTCTGTATTCAGTGTGGCCTTGAACTCACAGAGATCTGGATGGATCTCTGCCTCCCAAATGCTAAGATTAAAGGCATGTGCTACCATTGCCTGACTTCTATGTTAATATAGTGGCTGGCTTTTTCCTCTAATCTTCAGATAAGCTTTATTAGGGTGCACAAATAAAATATTACCACACATACCTTTCATGAATAGCAGAGATGTGAAGGCTGTATACCATAAATAGGAAGTCATCACTGCAAAGCCATATCATCAATCACATTTCAGAATCACCACTGGATAGATTAGTACCGCATGAAGATATTGGAGATTGCCCCATCCATAGTTTTTTCTTCCATATTATGTGTTCAGTGTACATAACTTCAAACCTTAAGTATGTTCTTCTGCTCTCTGTGAGTTCAAGGCCACTACTGTCACTCTAAAGACAGTTTGTGGATCTTTTTTTCACACAGAGCCACAGTAAAAATGAAGGAATTTTTTTTCTTTTTTCCCCCATATTTCAGTAATATTTTTTCAATTCCTTTGCTACTGGGATGAGTAGCTCAACCTAAGCATCTGGGATACTTAGCCCTCAGACCAGTGATTCCAACTACTGTATTCTAAAGAAATAATGGTGTTCAGGGTTAAATAGAAACAATGCTCCTATGATGGTCAATAAAGGGTTAAACGGGAAAAATATTACAAGTGAAAGAAATGTATATTTTGGGGAGTGAGAGAGAGAGAAAGAGAGAGAGAGAAGTAAAGGCATGTTTTCCTATTGACAGATAGCTTGAGACAGAAAGTGGTGCGAGGTGACGAACAAGCTGGAAAAGCTGCCTGTGAAGACTGAAATGAAAATGACTTGGGTGTTATAGCAAGTAGAAATGTAGGTTAGGAAAAAAGTAATTATTCTTTTAGATTAGCAAGAGCTTTTGGGAAAAATGTTATTGCAAGCGAAATCTAGTGTAGTACAGGGGGACAAGGGAAGAATTCTTTGATCCATTCTGATAATAAAAAAATAAGATTATCTTTTGGGGAATATCAAATTCTATACTCTAAACCTGTTTTTGATGGATCATGACAGTCATTTTGCTTGCATTAAAGATTGTTTTGAGCTCTAGAATTATAATTTGAAACTTTTATATCTTGAAATATAAATGTTATGTATCTATCACATAGTTTAATAGAAGTAGGCTTGTATAATGGAGATTTGTGCCACCTTTCATAAGTTTGATCTCATATTGCTCCTTGAGAAATGAAACTCAAACACCAATGTTATAAGCAGCCTTGAACATATCCCTTTTTAAATTTGATGATAATATCAGATTAAAGGATTTCCTACTCATTGTATGTTTTAAGTGAAATGGATGCAATAGATACTTAAATTTTGGTGTAAGAATAGACAATAGTAAGCATAGAGAGCCTAGAAAATAGCACATTGGACTGATGACTTTATGATAACAATGCTAAATTGATGTTCCAGTTAAAGTGAAAGTAAAACCCCCAAAATTGTTAGACAAAGGAGGCAAATTGCGCCTTTCAGCTTACTTTAATACACTATATTTCCATGACTATCTTAACGTTGATGATGATACTCATCATTTAATAAGTATCTGCTTTTGTGTGAGAAACAAATTATTACATTTATTCAAATATACTATATTAAAACTTTTATTAATATATTTATATTAAATCAAAACAAAAATATCTAGTACTCATCAGGTTGACTACCATAATTCATGGAAACAGATTCATAGTTGACTCTCGGAATACCCAATTTCATGACTGGCCCTTGTAGCTCACAGAACCCTACCATCCTACCTATTTCCAGGTGAATACTAATCCTCAAAGTCATTTTAGTTCTACAGAAAGCATTCCCTGTAATACAACAGTCTCCTGATTCCTCTTTCTTCTCCTCAATAATTGTTTGCTAGAGAAATCTCAATTCTTTTATTTAAAAAATTGCCCCCTTTTTACACTGTCAAAGTTTAATAGTAAGGATATTCCCTAAAGATTCATGTGTTAAGTGTAGAATCCTCCACTGATGGAAACTGGGCAATGAGGGCTCTAACATAATGATAATATATTAATGGATTTATGATTTGATAGCATTATTATTAACAGATGATAGAAACTGCCAAAGGTGAGCCAATTTAGAGTAAGTGGGTCACTGGGGCTTATCTTTGGAGCTATATTTTGATCTAAGTTTCAGTACCTTATATCAGATGAGCAGCTCTGTTTGCGAAGACTTTCCCACCATGATAATGTGCCTCACCACAGTCTCATGGCAAAGGATGTGAGCATGGACTGAAGGCTGTGAAACCATGCACCAGAATAAATCCTCCACCCTTCAAACTGTTTTTCATGTTTTCTTTTCATGATAACATAAGGCTAAATAACAGAGTCCACTCTCTAAAATGAAATTGCAAGTATGTGTTTCACTGTTTCCATCTGGATGTAACATCATCTCTGAAGCACACAATCTAAATTTTTCTGTTATTTATGGTCATTGCTGGAATATTATGCTTCATCTCTTCAGACATTAACATTGCCATGTACTAATAGTTGATCTGATTCAAGATAAGGATCCTATGCTCCAAATGCTAATCTTTATTTCTGTAGTTTCCAACCATCATGTTACTGTTTGCTTCAACCCTTAAAATATTGCTTAGTAATCATATTATTAGATATATAATATTGGTATAATAGCACAAATTTATTTTCTGATATTCTCTTAACTTAGAATGAATTTTTAGTAATTGGTCTCCTATCCAAGAATATGGAAAAGTGTTTAAATTTACCCATCCACTGGGTATCGTGCTTTAATCAAAGAGTAATATTGATAAGTAAGTGCTCATCTGTGTTGAATAATAGCACACAACTTGGTTTTCCAGTACCAAATGGTCATCCCTGAAAATGTACATACAAGTAACATTATATAGACAAAGCAGGTTATATTTAGGAATATATGTGTGTATACATATATGTATTCAGTAAAAAAAAATTAATGAAAAATGACACCATGATGACTCAGGATTCTTTTTTTTTTTTTGGAAAAGAAAGAAGGGAAATAGATAGGTATAATATATTAAGGTAGATTATTGCATCTACTAGTAAACTAATTTAGCAAACTATCAGCCTTAGATAATTTGCACTGATATGGATTCTTGTTTATTGATACAAATGTAAACTATTTTTCTATACCTATTTAAGATAATTTGTATATTAATACAAACTCAAAATTATAATTGTCGTATACATGTTCTTACTCCTATTTGAAAGAATTTGTATATTGATATAAATGTAAAATTGTATTTGTCATACTATATGTATGTTCTACCACTGTTTAGAATATTTTGTATATTAATACATATTAAGGATTGTTATCATATTGTACTATACATTTCTAAGTCCATGTAAGATATTTTGTGTATTGCTACAATTTTGAGGTCATTGTCCTTATACTGTACATCTGTTTACAAACTGTTTATGTTCATATGTGAAGCCTTAGTCCTTAGGCTATTTAGGTAGATAAGAATTACAGATTAATAGTCATCCATGATTGTCATATCTACAGTTATGTTATTTAGGTTTTCCAGATTTACAGAAACATATGTCAGATGGATAGGTAATCTTCAAATACTTCATAAAACTAGAAAATATGGCATTTAAATATTTTGATAACTTAGAATTCTGTTGATGTGAGACACGATTGCTCCTGGAAGCACCAATTTACTCCTGAGAGACTGTTGGGCTTCTAAGACACTCCATTTGGAAGTTTGTCTTCTTCTTGGCACAAAATGGCCTGCTGGGCAAAGAACTGCCCTTGCCTTGACAGCTGACAGTATGAATGCTGTTCTTTCCAGGCGAGCAGGACACAAAGAAAAGCAACTACTGAAACTTGCAAACACAGGGTAAGATGGTCTTTCAAAATTCCTGCTTCTGAAAATGGTCTGTCAGATATTCTAGGCCTGCAGCCAAAATGGATGCCCGAACAGTGTTGAGAATCTTTAGGTGACTGTCCAGGCTGCCAACTGTCTCTGTCTACTCTTGCAATTTTTTGTAAATTGCTTGTTTTCACTGGTAATATTGTTTTCCTTCTCAGGTCTTTGATGGGGTTGAAGACTAGATAGTTACAGTTATAATCCTCTCATCAATCTTAGCTAAGAATATTTCAGATAATAAAATTAGATTCTTTAGGATAGGACAGCTATTGAAGAAATCTCTCTAACATGCCATTTACCCAAGAGCTGGACATTTCTGGACTTTAGTATGTCTGTCTTATTTGGTGTTGTTCTTGCTGGTTGTATTTCTATTTTTTTTATGTTATTACCGCTCACCTCTCCTGGACAATACTTGATAATCATTCCTATTGTACATAGTTTTTTATTAGGTTAGAACTTTCTTATTTAGACAAAAGGGGGAGATGTAGTAGATAGCTCTTCTGTATATGACCTTGAAGCACTACCCCTGGAGAGATAGCAGGTAACTATCCTACCTACCTATGACCTTGAAGTACCTGCCCCTGGGGTGTGGCTTTGGGGCTACTCTTAAGACTTGAGATGTATGTATGCCTCTTTCTTCTTTCCCTCATAGTCTCGGATGCTGGGATGGACTCAGGCAGAAGAACAGTGTGGGACTGTACCTCAGCCTTCCAGGACCCTACATTAAATCTCCTGTTCTGTAGTGAGTCTTCCTTCCTAATAAATTCCTTTACCCTTTAAGCAGACTCCATGGATTTCTCATAATACCATTAATTTGAAGGAGAATTATAAAGGGTGTATAGGAGGGTTTGAAAGGAGGAAAGGGGATGATATTGCATTATATTATGACATCAAAGTATAAAAAAGGAACAAAAAAGAATAAAAATGGGTAAACAGAGAGCATCATCACACATAGAACTGCAGAATGTTTGCTGCTAGTGAAAAGCCAAAAGCTTTTCTTATCTTTTGTTTTTTAGGAATGAAAAAATAAAAAACACCTGTAATTAAATTATAGGTATAACTATAGCCCATGGAATAATAATACTGGCCAAAAATACTGTTAATGAATTTTTATGGGAAAGTAGACTCTATGTGTGATTTTTTTCATTCTATAGTAGTTAGGTATAGTTTTCACAAAGATCATAGTGTAAATAAATATTTACTTTTTGTCCCTTTTTGAAATTTATAAAAAGATGTAGAGGATGTTTATCACTCACTCACAATCATATTTCAAATTAGTAGCAAATTTTATTTAATTTATAATTCTTGACTTAGGAATTACTTAAATTATTTAAATGTTATTTCAATTAAGCAGGTTAAATACTAAGTCCAAAAAGGTAAATACTAAGAAACTCATGCACCATTGGAATTTTTCCAAAGTCATAAAAATTCTCAATCGGTACCAATTCAATTTAATCATATACAACTTCTATGTGACTACCATAGCAAATATTATAGATGTTATCAATATAGGCTACAACTACACTAAAAATAAGTATCTTTAGCTGGAATACCAACAAAATATGTCTGCTTTTCAGATAGATAACTCAAATTCATCCAGTAATATTACCAGACATGAACATCCTCAGAGACATGACACTAGGAAAGAAAATTGTTAAAGTCATTCCAGTCTAAATTAAGCAGCCTGGAAATGTAGTCCCTGAATGAACAATGTGAATATACTTAAGGTAATTTAATAGAACATAAGTTCATCTGAGTTCTAATAAGCCAGAAACTCTAGAAAACAGGATGGGGCATTCAGTGTTTTATCATGATTTTTAGGAGAGTTTTAAGAAGACCTAAAATTTGAAAGTCATTTGCAAATATTTTAAAATAAAGAGTAGGCCAAATAACACTATATACAAGCAAATTTGCATATTGCTTTATGTTTATGAAAACTCATAAATATATGTGTGTAGACATATGTATTTATATATTCATATGTCTATATATATGAAAGTATATTTATATTATCATCCAGTAACCTTCAAAGCATGCAAATTATGATCACAAAGTTGATATCATACATTCATTTCTAGGGAAATGATGTAAGTTAAAATAAAATATCTGACTCCATTTTTCTGATACCTTTTAACTGTACACTTTTCCATTTCTGATAAGAAAGCCCAGCCTTCTTGGTATTAGTACCAATAAGAAGTTTAAGCCATTTCAGCTTCACTGGTAAGTGCTCTCACCTCAATCCACTTCATTTCATCACTACAAAAATCCACAATCTTTCTCCCCAAGCACTGCTCTCCCAAACCATTTGAACTAGCTCCAAAGATAAACCATCATTCTCCTAAAAAAAAAAAAAAAAAAAAAAAAAAAAAACCCTTTTGTGAGAACCAAGTTTTTCATTCTGTTGTCTAAGTGATTGTGTGGCACCCCCAGAACTGACATCTAAAACAAATTTGGAATGGTGGAGACGCTATCCTCTCTATGGGGTAATGGTAACACAAATACAAAGCTTTTCAAAGCTCCATTGAAAATATAGTTAGAGACACAGCCTGAAATATCCTATTATAAACTGCCAGTCTCCCCTTTCATAGCTTTCAGGCAAGATATTATCGATGTACATAAAATGCATTCCTTTATTTTAGGAGTGTGATCAGAAGCTGTGTTTTCTCAGTAATGAAATTCTACCACCCTAGGACCATTTTCATCAAATATTTGTGCCACAGGGATTGAGCTATTGTGACATGTACACTCGAAAGGAAGAAGTAATTGCTCTGATAATCATGACACCAAGAAACAACTGGGAGAAACGTAGCTGCAGGGACAATATTCAGCAGCTAATTGTTCCACTCTCCAGTTCACTTTGCTTGTAGACATCGAGTCTACTTATGGGGTAAATCAGAGTGAATAAAGCCCAGCTGGAATTTTGGTGCCAGCCATATTTTTCTTTAGTGTGTTCTCCTGGAAAGAAATTAAAAATAATGTAAAAGCACTAAATGTCCAGGGAGTAGCAAAATACCAAATGGGAAGCACATACAAAGAGAGTCCTTTCAGAAGATCATACACATGGGCTATTTTGGATGCACTTTTCAGTTGTTAATTACAATTGACCTAAAATCTAAAACTTCTAAGAAAAATACTGTAAAAATTGATCCTTTGATGAGACTCAAACAATAATAATACCCTTAGGCTTTAAGGATAGTAAACTAATGTATTTCTCTACTTCTTCCATTGATTATAATAGATTTGACTATATTAGACATTATATATCTGATGTGATATAAAGCACTTCTATCCTTTTGGATGAGGTAGCAATTCAGGTTCAACCATAAACAGCCCACTCTGATTGCCAGGTCTCAGGGTGCTTTAGTATTACAAAGCTGGAATTAGCACAGAAAGCCCAATCCCCAAACCAGTCAGTGAATAATGTCATGTACCATAGAACCTATGAACTTAGTACCTAAACAATATTGACCATATTATTTTACATAGAAGAAACACAAACATTTTTCTCTTACTTTTAGAATAATCCAAATTATAAAAGTAAGAAATGATTTAATTAGAGATATATATTAAGATAAATTATGTGAAGTTATGTGGCAACAGCAAATTTTCTAAACTAGCTAAGGCTTATATAGAACCAGTCTTGGTTATTAATTTAGGTTTGGGTCTAAATTGCCTTGAAACTTAAGACTCAGAGAGTGAGACCTATATTTGACATGCTACACATAATATTTCTAGAACACAAGATTTCTATGTCATTGTGAAGCAATGCACAAAAATATCCAACATTCAAAATTCAACTTAAAATATCGAAAGTTGTAAAGAAATCTATAAGAGGGCACTAAGGGAGAGGATTTGGGAGGTCAGAGGTCAAACTAGCATTATGAGAAAAGAGAGTACTTCTAAGGAGTGGGCTTTCTTTTTCAAATTCAAACATAATTCATTCAAATTAAACGATAATCTAAAGTAAAATATACAACATAGATTATAATAATAATGTAGCTGAAATCCTAGCAATTTAAAGAACATATAGTCAGATAAATATTGAAAAATTAAAACATAAATGTAGGTGTGCGAGAGAGCTCAAGGTGGTGTTTAGAAAACAACCAGAGTTTTGTTTTAGAAAATGGCTCTTAGTAGAATACCCAAGACCCTTGATAACTGTTGTATGACTGTACAACAAAATATATAAAGACCTGGTTTTATCCAAGAGCAAAAAATGTGACTTACCTCCGGTTCTCTTTTTTTTTTTTTTCATATTAAACTTGTAGTTTTATTCAGGTTTGATTTTTAACAAATGTGTCAGGGAGAGAGCCGCAGGAAAGGGTGAAGCCCGTGGGGGCAAGGCCCTCCCAGATGCCTGAGGAGGGATCGTGTCTGCTTCCCCCCTGCCCTTCTCACCACCGCTAAAGGGGCTTGGGGAAGAGACACAGGCAGGGAAGGGGGCTGGTCCCCAGTCTGTACAAGTGGTGCTTGGGGGTGAAGGACTATGGAGAACAGGGGACCAGACAAGGGAAAGTGGGATAAAGGGCACAAGACCATTTGCCAGAATCCACAGCTTTCTGATTCCAAATTGAATTAAAAAGAAAAAAAGGAGAGGTGGGGGACCTAAACCACAAGCAATACCCAATTCCCTTTCCCCCACCAGGGCTGTGAGGGAAGAGGCAGGTAGTAGCTTCACCAAGGCCATGGCTCCCTCATTCCTGGCCAAGGTAGCTAGGTGAAGGGCAGGGTCTCCCCGACAGTTTGAAGGGGTGAGGAAAACCAAAATAAAACGTCAAATAAATTGTATAGGAGTCCAGCCAAGGACCCAGCCAGAGTGGAACCCAGCTGGGGGAGGGGCCTCTGTAGGCTCAAGGATCGCTGCTGCCACCACCGCCACCTTGAGAGCCAGTTATTTTGCCATGGCCTTGATTGCAACAGCTGCCTCCTCTGTCATGGCAGACAGCACCGTGATCAGGATCTCTTCTCCACAGTCATACTTCTGCTCAATCTCCTTGCCAAGGTCTCCCTCGGGCAGACGAAGGTCCTCTCGTACCTCCCCACTGTCCTGGAGCAGGGACAGGTACCCATCCTGGATGCCAATCAGCTGGAAATCATTCCTTTTAATGTTGGGGACATCCATATTATGAGTTGACGGGCAGATATCTTCATATTTCTTCCCAGTAAAAATGTCAATACCAACCAGGTGGACCTTGGCATGGCCATGCTTGCCAGTCTTCGAAGTAGACATCTCGACGATCTTACATGGCCGGCCTTTGAGCACCACAAAACCATTCTTACGTAATGCTGAGCACTGCATTGGGAAGGTGGCTGAGGCCCCTGCATCTCCTGTCTCGAAGTCCAAATCATCTGCCATTTTAAGAGGCTTCGATTCCAAATCTGGCTGGACGTCTCACTTCACATGAAGGCTGGGGGATGAGCTCCAGAGGCCCATGAGGCTGGGGAGCACTAACATATGCCTGCAACGGGCCCTCACGTGGCCGCTCGGCGCTGGTCCTCAACGGCCCGGGAACCCTTGCCCTGGCCGGGCCGACCTGGCCCCCGGCCCTTGCCCCGGCGTGGCCGCCTGGCGGCCTCTCCCGCGTGGCGGCCTCGCGGCTCGCCGTCCCCCGCCCTGCGTCCCCGGTTCTCTTCATGGGAACAAAGTGATGCCCAATCTTTTCTGATGTAGTTGAGGTCATTGTGATAGAAGAGACCAAATAACTGCTCTACTATTCTTTTTATTGATTTATTCTTTAACATTCCATATATTTATATAACATAGTCTGGTCACACTAATTCTTCCAACTTCTCTTTTGCCCTCCCATCCTTTCCCATACCCCCAGATACCTTTCTCCCATTAAGTCACAATCATATTTTCATGACCTCTTGTTTTGTTGTTGTTGTTATTTTATGCTTTTGCTTTCTCACCAATTAGTGTAGATGAATTGCTAAATGGTCTTATTAATAAAAAAAGAAAACATGGATCAGATACAGGGGTGAAAACCTGAGAGATCAAGGAAATAGGGAAAGCCACAGCTAATCTCACCTCACCAAATCCTCAGCTTCCAAAATCAAGCTACTTCCTATCTATCCACATCTATATGCATTTCTGTTCTGTTCTTTCATTTGCTCTCTCAGCCCAGCTACATCACTTTCTCTTCCTGCCTAGCTCTGTCACTTCCTGTCTGTATGTACAGACCTCCAGACCTCTATGGTTAGTGCTGGGATTAAAGGCATGTATCACCATGCCTGGCTCTATTTCCAGTGTGGCCTTGAGCTCACAGAGATCCAGACAGATCCCTGCCTCCCAAGTGATAGGAGTAAAGGCATGTGCTACCATTGTCTGACTTCTATATAATGACTGGCTTTTTTCTCTGATCTCCAGGCAAATTTTATTGGGAGACACAGTATATTGGGGGACACAATACATCACCATAAATTGGTTTTAACCAGGGCCACTCTTGTGAACTTGGATATGGAAGCTCTCGATTAAGCATAAATAATTCAACATAGGCTATATAACTGAAGACACGCTTCCTGTCATAGTAACATGGACTAAACCTCTGAAACTGTAAGTAAGTACCAATTAATTGTTTTCTTTGGTCATGGTGTCTCATTTCAGCAATAGAACACTGACTAAGTCAGACCTATACTTACTTGGGTTTCTCATCTATTTCCTATCTGAGGTAAGTACACATTTAATTACATTTACAGGAATAGTCTCATACAAGTGGTTATTATAGTATGCAAGGTCTCTTCATTAATTTACCTGGTTCTAATTCTTTGCACAATCTCTCTACTCTCCATCTTTTCTCATCTTTCTTTTCCTCCTCTCTCTTCATAGTTCTTCCTCAAAAGATATACTACTTTTTAACTCAGAATCAGATCTCTACTTTGTAGCAAGAAAATCAATTAAAAAATATTTTAAACCCTTATCAGTGGATGAAATTTAAGTAACAGCATGTGACTTCTGACCTTGTGGTTTAGTACTCTTCTTAGAGTTTAGAAAGTCACTCAATTAGTATAAGGTTTAAAACTTATTTCTTTTAACTAATAGTATAATTGTTAAAAGAAAACCCAAACATCTGAGACAACATTAATTAATGTCACTATAGAGAAACACTAGGTTGTTATGTGATAACATGTAGTTACAGAATATTAGCTGAGTTTGGTGGAACAAGCTTGTAATCTCAGCACTCAAGTCAAAAGCCTCATGATAATTAAAACTTGGATGCCAGCTTGGTCACATGTGGTGTGATGTGATGTGTTGGGGGGGGAAGTTGCTAAAAATCCAAATGATGGGTAAGTAAATGACATAGTATAAAATAAAAGTATAGAATATCTGATATTTGAAATTCAAAGGGAAACCCACTATTTCATGAGTAGATTATACTAATAAGCACAGTACTGGATTGATTGTAGAGAGCTGTAAAGAAATATGAATCAGCTGATGATATTTATATTAATATTACAAATGGTTTAGAAATATATTCATGACAAAGGAAACAAAGATCGAACAAACAGAAATATAATGACATAGGTGAACTTGAACATTTAAATCAAGTCTCATAAACAATTGTTACGATGAGGAAAGAGTAACTGGAAATCAGAATAAACTGCAGAAGCATATATGAAAGCATCTAAGCCTAGGAAGACAATATTAGTTGGATAGTCAAGAACAGGAACCATACAGGGTCAGCACTCCTCTGGCTATAATATGACTGCTTTCACTTGCTTATTGTAACCAGGCTTTGGAGATTTAAATAGTAATAGTAGTAATAGTAGGAGTTGTTGTAGTTGTTGTTATTGTTATAGTAATTGTAGTAGTATTAATTGTAGTAGTAGTAGTAGTAGTAGTAGTAGTAGTAGTAGTAGTAGTACTTCATCAAGAAGTGATACTGCCAAGTGGCTTGCTGCCCTCTTGATTGGATGCTATAGATATGATCAAGGAGGTCATTCAAGAATGGTTGAAAGAGGATAAACTTCAAATAATGATGTAATGGTAGCCAGGATTTGTTATAGAATATTATTTTAAGAAGTGTTACATTTGTTTATGCTGTAGAACATTTGTTTAAAGATGCAAAGATATGTTGCATTCTTTTGAGTTGCATTTGTTTAACTTTGTGAAACTGTGATATTTTGTTTGTCTAAAACATCTAATTGGTATAATAAAGAGCTGAAAGGCCAATAGCAAGGCAGGAGAAAGGATAGACGGAGCTGGAAGGCAGAGAGAATAAATAGGAGACAAAATCTGGGAGAGAAGATCAAGGAGCAAGAAAAGGAGATGGAGAAGACGATTCCAGGGGCTAACTACCCACTTACATAGCAAGCCATGAAAAAGAAGTAAAGAAAGTTATAGAGAAATAGAGAAAGATAAAAGCCCAGAGGCAAAAGATAGATGGGGTAATTTAAGTTAAGAAAAGCTGGCTGGAAATAAGTCAAGCTGAGGCCAGGCATTATAAGTAACAATAAGCCTCCATGTGGTTTATTTGGGAGCTGGGTTGTGGCCCCTCCAAAGAGCCAAAAGACTAAAAATTAACCAACTATATGGGTTGGCTTTTTATTAGTGACTTTTCTCTTGCTGAAGCAGCAAGCATGAAGAAGGTGAAAAGCATTGTAGGTGGTTCTAGGCTTTGAAACCTCAAAGCCCACCCCTAGTGACATACTACCTCTAACAATGCCACACACAACCTAGACCTCCTCAAACAGCTCTAGCAACTAGCGATCATGAATTCAAATACATGTGCTTATGAGGAACATTTTCATAGAACCACTACAGCCCTCTAATGAAAACATAAGATGCTCTCTCAGAGAGAAAAATACACTTCAGGGATCAGGTAAAAAATACTGATTAAGAAGCAAGATGGATAATAATGCTTTCTGTTAAGTCCTTAATTTGTTAAAGTTAGTTCTGTGTTGCCCTTTCTTTTATTTGCTCTCTGAAGTAAAAATCTTCTTTATGTGAAATTTTATCATCCATAGAATATAAAAATCTAAATATCCCTATAGTAATCTTAGTGTGCTCTGTGTACATGAGTATGCTTTTCCTTAACATACTGTGCCTTATAAGGCTATTTTGTAGCCCAAGGGGAGCAGGCAGGCAAGCTCTCTCTGACGAAAGTGTGTGTTTTCCTGTACTTTCAGACCAGATCAGATATTTGCTTGTCTTTATGCTTTATTTTTTCTTTCAACGAAAATGGTATGCATATACAATCCATTTAAACCAGATTTTTATACTAAATTTCTAAAAGTAAGTTGTTGAAGCACAAATTATGATAGCTAAAGGACTATGAATGAGAACGAAAATGAACAGGAACTCAAAACCGACGCACAAGTATATGACAGCCATATTTCTGCCAGAAATATTAGCGATCTATTATAGATCTACGCAGCTATTAGCCCAAAGAAAAGGTGGCATTTTACAAGAAACCTGAAACTAAATCTCTGTAACCCATGTTCTTATCATTACCCTATACTTCAGGTTGATAATTATCATAGAAAGCTTTCAGACTGCAGGGCTAAATCACCTCCCAAATTCATTCCCTTTCTTAGGGATTAGTGTTCTAGGCCAACTGGCAAAGAATGAGGCATTGTGCCAATCCCACAGTTCAAGCTTAGTTTCACCTCTTCCTCTGTTCCAGAGAGTGCTTTTTGCAGTTGCAAGTAGTGTATTTTGACATGTCTGCTTTTAATGGCTGTTCCTCTATCTTTATCTCAATTCCTTTATATCTCTCTATCAGTGAAAATCACACTCCAGAGATGAGGATCCTTGGGATGGAGGTCATCATTCAAGTGCATTCTTTTGCACCTTCACTTTTACATTTTGTTTCTTTAAATATTACCTTAGGGGAAAATCAATGGATAGAAATAGAAAATGCTCATGTTTGAGAAAAATACACATTTAGGTGAAGTGCTTAAAATACACAGCTCATAAAGAAAACAACCAAAGGGCATATATTTCTGCTTCTTGGAACAAAAAAGATGAACTATATAGTTTTTTTTTTATGTTAACAATTTCCTCTTTTCACATTCTTAATTGCTTTGGCTAAAAAGTGAAGATCTTAATATGATTAGATATTTATATATGTGAACTAGAAAATGTTATATAAAGGAATGATAATGCAATTGTAGAAGAAATATACAGCCCTAAAAAAAGTAGCAAGTTACATATTTCAGTGGAGCAGGGCCCTAGGATCCTTATTTGCATATGAATAATTAATATACATACCACAATAATGCCATTTCCTGCATTATGTTCAGTATGAATTATACAGGAACACTTCAAACACTGCCTTTTGTAGTCAAGGGAATTACCACCTTCTAAGGTATGTAAAAAAATGCAAATTGTTTGAAAACTAAAAAGATCTTATTAAAAACAGTCGGGAAAATTAAGTTTATTGATCAACCATCTTCCTTTTCCATGTGTGATTTATCATGTAGAAATTGTACTATGTTTTAAAACTACAAAAGCATGTATGAGTCCCTGGGAAAAGAACATGTGAAATTATACGGGCAGCAAAACAGCAAAAACTACTGCTTCCTATAAGAGGAGACGAACCTGCCAGACAGTTTCATAGAAGAGACACTTGAAGGAACAGCTGAGAAAGTGAACCAAAGGAGGAAAAGAAATGTTAAATCATAGCTATTGTGTTGTTCATTATGTTAGAATGCTTTACGGACTCATGGGGTTTATGATTATAAAAACTACAACACACGACTACTTCCACGGCCATAGAAACATAGGATAATATATTTCATTCTCTGATCAGCAAGAATGAGTTTTCTTGAGGCTGGGAAGAGACAGCTCAGCTATCAAGAGTGCTTACTGCTGTTGAAGAGGACCCAGGTTCAGTTCCTACCACCTGCATAAGGCTGCTTACAACAGCCTATATGGGTTTTATGAGAATAATATGTTTTCTCTCATATATTAATCATTGAAGTTTGAAGATAAAAACCTTTGAAGTATGAGATAAAACATCATGTATTGACTCAGTTTTAGATTTTTTTTTCTTTTTTTTTTTTTTGGTTTTTCGAGACAGGGTTTCTCTGTGTAGCTTTGCACCTTTCCTGGAACTCACTTGATAGCCCAGGCTGGCCTTGAACTCACAGAGATCCGCCTGCCTCTGCCTCCCAAGTGCTGGGATTAAAGGCGTGCGCCACCACTGCCCGGCCAGTTTTAGATTTTTAAAAACATTTTAAACTATACTGGACACAGTTCATTGAATTCTAGTCCTGTTGATCTATAAGAAAATATCAGATTGATAGTCAAGTATACATACAACAATGCATGCTATTGCTTATTTAAAGAAGTTAGCAGCATTGAGCTTCAAAGAGCTTGGAAAATTCCCTAAAAGGTCATTAATTGGGTAGAAAGGGGTGCACTGAAGCTACAACACCTAGATCTTAATTCTAAACATTGTTTATTAAGTGACTTTCAGCAAATTGCTAAACTACTTTTGTCTTTATTCATTTGCAAAATGGGAATAATAGCATCAATTTGCATGGAGTTATAAAAAAATAAATAAGTAAATATATATGATTCACTTATAATCAGCATGTAACAACAGCTTTACAGACACTAGCTAATGCTGCTGAGAGAGGAAGGTACAGGGAGAACTTAATCACTGAGAGTTCTGCTTGGCTCAAGCTACACATATACTCATTTCCTGATAAAGCAATTAGAAACTTGTGGCTCCTCTCACCTCTATAATGAGCTGCACACACACACACACACACACACACACACACACACACACACACACACACACACGCACGCACACACGCACACACACACACGCATGCACATACACACGCAAATGTATACATATTTCTAAACAAAATAACTAACTACCCAAACCTATAGCTTCTTATAATCCCTTACTAACTACAGTTTTATGTTGATTTTCCATTTAAACATGCCTCAGAGCATAAATGGGACCTACAGGAAGAGGGGCTGTTTGTCTTGAGTTGCTGTAGAATGTATGAGAATAAAGCAGATTGTGTCTCAGTGTGAATAGTTAGTGAAAAATCCTTTATAACATTCTATGCCTATGCACAGACATGAATCTGATTAAAATGAGACTAATTATTGGTAATAACATACACAGTGAACAAAGGCTTACATAACTGAAATCTGTCAATCAAAACAGGAAAATATTCATCTCCTGGCCCTAGAAGCTAATTCCTCTTCCTTTTGAACTCCAGAAAAGGAGGTCGTAAACAGTTGTCCATTAGTCTTGGACCTGCCAGCATAAGTAGCTAGATCTTCTCTGTAGCATAGTTAGCTTGTACTTTCATCTGGCCTTTCATGAAATTCTTAGCTGCTTTGCAATTTTTGTGAATTTAGAATAAGACACTAAGAACCTTGAAACACACAGTGTAGACAATGGCCATTAATTATATTATTGCATCACAAATATTAGCTTTTGAATTCTGTACACAAACTGTTGTCCTGATTTAACTCCTTATTAGTCATAAGAAATTTATTTTGAGCCCAGGTTGAGTAGCATCCACTCCATAGGTTGTTATGAAAGAACAATATTTAGCAAAGTGACTGTTTTACCTTGTGCTAGTTTATAATACCATTGCTGTTTGTGGATTATATTGTTTCAATAAACATGTTTTTAAAATCCTGTTTTGATTCATGGACACAATATCTGCATGTGGTTATTCAGTGACATAAACAGCAACATAATCATTTTCACCTGACCCCTGCAATGGCTTTCCAATCACAGACTTTCAGTTCCTAAGAAGCCTAGGAAAAGGATAAAATATCTTTGTTTACTTGGTAGAACTGTCATTTGCTTTTGATAATAAACTGTTATTTTCAGTATTCATAACTAAATTTTCATAGCCTAGAATAGTATTAATTCTGAGGCTTTGTCTGGCATGATACAGCAATCAGAAAAATAAATATTTATACTAATTAAGTAAATATGAAATATGAAAACATAAATAAAGTCAATTATTCCACTTAAAATATACATGTTTTTGTTTATATGAAGATGAATATAAAATTATGATACCCTGAGAGACAATATGATAACATATTGCCCTCTTCGCTATATTGGGAGTTAATGTAGTTGATCCATAACACTTATGCCTCAATATAACTTGCCAGAAACAGATCAATTTCAACATATGGAGACAAAATCAAGTTATGGATATGTTCTACTCAGTTTTATCTAGTGAGTTAATAGTAAAGGATGAGATGTCAGCAAATGATTCATACCCACAACATCAATCTCACTATGTTCTCAAACAGACAAAATGTTGCAAAATGTAGCATGGAGAAAAGCCTTGAAATAAGAAGTGGGAGCTAACAAACAAAAAGCCCAGTACCAGGAATGGGGCATTTCTCTTGGAGCTGTTGGTCAATGAAGTCCCATAGACCCCAAAATATTATAGGTTATTGTCAATAATCTTGATTACCCACCAGAATTTAAATGTAAGACTCTATTGCTGAAAACATCACATATCTAAGTCGCAGAATATGGAGTTATCAAGCAGGTACTCTCCTGGAAGGTTCAGTCCTTACTGCTAGCTTTCATATTAATGGAAGGTGCTGTGCAAAACTAGCAGAAGAGAAAGCTAATCTCCAGTTTTACCCAGCTGTGAGCTCTGGAAGCTACAATAAATAATGTCTGGTGACATAGTGGTATGACCATCATGTGTATAACCAATCACTTTCTGATTGGATTAAAGTCCTGCTCCACAAGATGAAATCCATACTTGATACCACTGTCAAGCCAAGAATTTGTTACTAGAAAGGCCATAGGCTTAGAGCAGAATGCAAGTGGATGTAGTATTAAACTGACTTCTTTTCGCAGAAGACTATTGTGACCATAAAGTCCCACAACTGACCAAGGTGCAGAGAATAAAGGAGTATGGAACATTCAACACCAAATGAAACAAATTAATTACATCGTCTCTTAAGGCTCATGGGTCATGGTAAAAGAGTGGGCAGAAATAAGAGTAAAAAATGGTCAGTGACTATAAGGAAGTGGTGTCTTCTGCACACACCAGGGAAGCTGCACATATGAAATCAGAGTAGCTGTTATAGCGTGCCCTGACACATGCAAACTCAAGACAGACCAAATTCTAGCATGGAGAGAGGAAGTGCACATAAAATTGTACCATCTAGCTGTGGAACTATTGGCAACTGAGAGATTCTAGAGAAACCAAAGTCTCCTTTTTTAAAAGTGTCACTCCTAGCAAGTTGACTCATTCCAATGCATGGCCATACATTCAAGAATATTTACGTAGCACAAACTGAAAATTATGGGTAAAGAAAAAGAGAATACAGGTTGGATGTATAGAAAAGAAGGGGTGGATCTGAGAGGAGTGGTTAGAGATGATTACGATGATCTAAATACTTGTACTAAATTTCTTTCCAAAGAGCTAATAAAAATTCATATTAAATTAAAAGAATGAGTAGAGACGTGGTCTGAATTGAACATTACTAATTCAAAATATATATGGCCACTGGTAGTTCTAGATTTTGTAATTCTTCATATATACTGAGGCATCTTAGAGCTGTGACCAGTCTATGTGTATGTTATACCACATAGACTGCAGTTTTAGGCAACATATCTGTTGTATGTGCATTTTAATTGAATTGTATTATATGAGATAAGAGAGATATATTTATGCTTGTGGCACTGTATCTGGGTTCAACTAGTTTTGGTTTTAGAACACTTTGTGTTTCGCATTTGCTTTTATAGATTTTATTTATTTTTTATTTTATTAGTATGTGAATGCCTATGTGTATATATGATATACTACATTCATGTAGGTTCCCCTCATAGGCTAGAAGACCAGATCCCCTGGAAATAGAGTTACAGGTAGTTATATGGTGCTTAAGTCAGCATAGGTGCTGGGAGCCAAACCTGGTCTTCTGGAAGATCAGCAAGTACTGTTAACCACTGAGCAACCTGCCCAATTCCACATCTTAGATTTTTAATTAGAGATGTTCGATATGTATAGGATTTGGACTTACTAAGTGTCTTTCTGTATATCTTCATTGTTTTCCTAATCATTATGTGATGATTATTTAAAAAATATCATAGTGGTAACACTGACATCCAATCACAAGTCAAATAAAGGAAAGTGGTGTATAGCCATAAAATCATCACACTGAGTCCAAAACTTATTAATATATAGAGATAAAAAGACGTTAAATTTATCTTTGTGCTCACATCATAGTCATGGTATCAACTCAACAACTCTCTTTTAATGAAGCTTTGGAGGAAATATTGATTCTAACATGTTTAAAGTTGCTGAATATATCATCTTCTATTACATAAATATGTATGATATCCCAAGCTTTCCATCAGAACATGGTTTGGTTTTCAATTTGACTTTTTAGCAAATAGTTGGGCCTTACGTATATTGCAACTGCTTGTAGATGGCTTCTATCAGTAATACTTCATTCATTACAGAAATTTAAACTATATTAAGTCACAAAACTTAAGAACACTTTAGGAAATCAATATTATATTTCTTTTTCTTTGTTTCATTTCTACTTCTATATTTGCCACTGACAAATGAAAGAAAAACATTTCCTTCCTCCTTGCACCTGATGGAACCAGGAACTTAAACCTTTCAAAGCAATGACAATCTTAAATATCCTTGGGACTCCACCTTACCATTTATTTTTTTCCAATAAAATTGTGAGGTAAAGTTTCACTGGTATCACCTAGAGAGAGCAGGTCAAGAACATGTTTTCCACCATTAGGCTGCATAATAGAACTATTGTATTTACCTGGTGACCTTCCAGCTGTTCCTGCAGCTTCTCCCTTATTCTAAAATCCGAATATTCGAAGTTCATCCCTCTATCTTTGTATTCACCTTCTTTTCTTGACTGGAATCTGATTTCAGAGTATAGTTTAAAGAGTAATTTTGATATCATACATACAAGACATTTAAGGTAACATTACAAATAATCCTTTTTCTTTTTCTCTAGAAAGACTAGCTACTATTTCCACAATTTAGATACCTAAGAATCAATGTTTGTCCCTGTTATGGATTCATATGTCAGATTCATTTTCTGGAAAATCAGATTCCTTAGAAGAAATATTCTAAATGTCAAGTTATTGATTTTAATCTTGAATTCAATACATTGTAAAGAAATAGCTTCCTCTCCATCTTTGCCTCCATATTTTAAAAAGCAGGACTTAATTAATTGTGAGAAAAAGAGCTTGACTGTCCACACTTCATTTTCCCGATATTATCAGAGAATGAAATAAAACACAGCAATCCAGCTAGAGTTTAAAAATTTACAAAGCAAAACCCACAAACAATATGCAGAGAAAGGTGCTTATCATCCCCACACACTATCTTCCATGGCATGCAATCTGTAGAAAACATGGAAAGCTTGAAGCATCAGTGGATGAGGACTTTTTCTTTTTAGGAGTCATGGTTCTTGATCTTAAGGCAAATATGCAAAATTTTCTAACAGCTAGAAAATTTTCGAAGAAAGTTAATAAGGCCAAAATGTTAAATGCAAAACATATCAGAGCATATTCAATCATTGTCTTAGAATCTTTTCCAAGAAGCTTGGATGTCTATGCAAAGGATTCAATTTTCTTTGTAGATAACCAAGAACATATACTTTAGTTCTAAGAGCTACCACTTCCTCATTTGTATGATCAGGAAAGTAGCACCAAATTTGCTGGCTGGATTTAATGAGAAAATGTAGGCTAAATGTTTATCTAACTATCTAAATTAAACAGTGGAAGACTTTATTATTAATACAGCAATATAAACTAACATTTTATGAATATTTATAGTGGAAATACTAAAGTTATATTAACATTTTGCTGCTCTTTTTTAAATCAACATGTGGTACAAAATGGAGCTTGATTACTTGAGTATTGTATGTATGAGTAATACCACAATGATATTTGAAAATTGTATCACAGATCTCTCTTGATGTTTGAACCTGCCACAAAGCTAGCTTCAGAGCCAAGTAGCTTTATATTTCCTTCTTAATCCTATTACTACATTTCAAAATTTATAAGATAAAGTATTTTCCATTTAAAGGCCTAAAGAAAAGAAAAGAAAAAAATATTTGTTCTGCTTTATCCAGTACAGATAGAAAGTGACCTATGCTGGGAATAGAGAAACAATCATGTAGAAATAAGTACAATCAAAAAAGAGTTCTCAAATTTGAGGTTTTAATAAAAATGTGAATCAACCTGGGAAATAAGAACTAGCCAGGAGCAAGTAATATTGTTCGGCATATGAGGTTAACTGAGGAAAAATAGAGGTCATAGGTAAACTGTCCAAGTTAGTGGCAAATGATTGCATCTCTCCAGGAGAGCTTTCAGCACAAGGAACCAGAAGAATTTAAAATTCATCCTGTAACCAGAGGACACAGCCTTCAGAATGTAGTCCAAAGCCTTCAGGATGAAGTTTGACTTGAATCAGGAGTCATTTTAGTGTGAGAGAATAATTTAAAGCAAGCAGACTGGACACTATAATTAAATAAGACATCATGCAAGATAAAACAAATTAATCCTCTGGTCAGGATCCACATACATTTTCTGACAAAGGCTCCGCTTACTGCTCTTACTGCCTAAGGGTAAATGATAGACTACATGACAGTGGAGAGGAAAGAGAGTTGAAAGATCACCATTCAGTAGAAGCAAGACCTTGACTTACAGACTGGCCTGCTTCCTAGCTGTTAGGAGAAAAAACAGTGTGACTCACATGGAGACAATAAATAAATTGATAAATATAAATAAAAAATAAAAATAAAACTCATATTCTGTAGATGGTGTGATTGCTTAATGCTTTCTGACTAACCCATCAAAAAGAATGCATTTAATTTTCTGAGACTCTTGTAGCAAAATACCTGTTGCACTTGCATACAATGGGATATACCTGGGTAATCTAAGGCTTTCCATTAAAAAAATAAAACAACAAAATTTCTACCAAGGCAACTTTGTGTTTACAATAACATGCTGATACCATTAAAAAAAAATCACAATCACCATGTGTTACCATGGTAGCTTAGAAGTGAGTATAGAAAACAGCAGTAGCAAGTGCTTGATTGCACTTCATGCTAGAAAGAAAAAGAAATCCCAACTAGTTCCAGTGGGCAGACAGCAGTGAGTAATGGGAGTGAAAGCAAGCTTGTATTTTTGCACAGAAGCTCGGTAAAATAATCTTATAACAAAGGTTCTTTCTAACTTTGTCTGTCCTGTCTCTTGTCTCTCTCTCTTCTGCAACAGAAAGCATAATTCCTCTTTCCAGGGTTCATCTCAGAAATTAGGTGCCTTCTTTTATGATTATAGCTATACACCTATGACTGTGACCTTCCTCCACCTCTGTATAAGAGCAGGATAGAAGACATTTTCAAACCTATCTGTTCTACACCCAAGCACAAGAAATCCTATATAGAGAGTATAAGGAGAATCTGAGTTGAACAGTTTTGTTGGGTCCCCCAGTCTATTATTATGGATAGGCTCTTGAGCATTGTCATTTTTTTCCAATAACAATTCTGTGGCTAGCCATTATATATGGAATCTCACCATGGAAAAAGTCAATTTTCTTTACATCTTTTTTTTTCCTGAGAACTCTGTTATCCTAAACATTAATTAAATAACTGTATTATATTTTTTTCTCTTATGAGTCTGTCTTCGTTACTTGGGCTGTGACCCTTATAATGGAAGGGAAAGACATCACACATTTCTACCCCTATGGGTGTTTGTAGTCTAAATTGGGAAACCACAATTTGCTTTACACTGTTATGTCACTGAATGATCCTGAATAAACTCTCATGTTAATATAAAATACAGCCTGGAAGAACTGCAAGAGGGAGTAGTGTATAACTAAGGAAGTCAACTACTTCCATTGAGAAGATCGACTTTGACTTGAGGCCTGTTGGTAGACGTGCAATAGAAGTTGACTAGGATTGCTGCGTGTGAGGGACAACATGGTGAAAAGCCCATAGGCAAACTAGGAGATAAAGTTGACTCCAGAAACAGTATGAAGAGATGACATGCTGAAGAGCCCATAGGCAAAATAAAAATTGGCTAGAAATACTATATGGAAAAAGCTGACATGTTCAAGGGCCCATAGGCAAAATAAGAGGAGAAGCTGGTTGGCTAGAAACACTATGTAGGGAGAGGTGACATGTTAAAGAGCCCATGGGCAAACTAGAATTGTTATAAAAATAGAGAATAGTTCTTATTCTATGACAGGAACCACTAAGAAAAAAATGCTGGGAATGGAGAGATACATCTGCAGTTAGGAACACCTACTGATCTTGCAGGGGACCCATGTTTGATTTCTAACACAACTATTAGGTGGCTCACAATGCCTGCAACTACAGCTCCAGAGGCTCTAATGTACTCCCCAGGCCTTTATGTCACCCTTCCCCACACACACATGCGTGAACAAAGATAATATTTTTAAAAACTGAGAAATAATAATAATGCTCCTCCATTTAAAAGTTAACCTATTTAAAAATATAGTTGTAATCAATGATATTACAGTTGTATTCTAAGAACTATGATGCCTGCATGAATTATCATGCTGGCTTTGAAAATGGTCATTCATAAGAGGCCTAGTCCCTGACACTTGGAGAAAGATTAGCAACTATTTCAACATATGTGAGCTCATGGCTAGATCTGTACATGTATATTTTCTAGCTCCCATTCACGATTTTAATAAGCCATTACACTGCTATGGATCAGATGGAAACATATTGAGAATTCCTTTCTTTTGGGGGGCAGGGAGGGTTTCGAGACAGAGTTTCTCTGTGTAGCTTTGGAGCCTATCCTGGAACTCACTTGGTAGCCCAGGCTGGCCTCGAACTCACAGAGATCCGCCTGCCTCTGCCTCCCGAGTGCTGGGATTCTTCCCAGCTTTGTTAGAAACTATAAATATATTCATTTTCCACAAGCATTCTCTTAATAAGGTGGGGGGATACAGAGCCAGGCTTAATGTCTGGGGTTTGCAGTAAAAATAGAACTAAAGCAGACAGATATTTTTGGCAACCCCCCTTTCATCTTTGCATTTATACTAATTAACATCTGGGCAGAGTGGTCCTTTTTGAGGCAGAGGGTCACAGTAAAAGTAATTTAAAAAAAAAAAAAACTAGCTTTCTGAGTTTCATCAGGAGAATTTCTTACCCATTGCTTTCTGGAGCCTACACTTTGCACTAATTTACAAGTGACATGCTGACTTAGTTTTGGTTAATAGCACATCTTGCCCCCTTCCTTCCTCCCTTTCTCTTTCCCTCACTGGTATTCCTGGTTTACTCCTTTTAAAACTCCCTCTTTCTTATCTTCCAGAAGACTATGAGTATCTTCAATGTCCACTGCCCTCTCCCAGTTCCAGTGGACTGTGAATCACATTGTTTAGATAAAGCACTTTGGTTTGCTCTCAACTCTCATTTGCAATTCTAGCACTTGAAATCAACCATGGAAAATGCGTGTTGTTTGTAGACACTCTGAAACACAGAATATATTAAAAGTCAAACTGTATGTATATGTTTCTGAAATATTTACACATTAGAGTCTTTGCAAATCCTATGAAATTGTTCTTAGGAAAAATGATTCAGGAAGGAAGTGGAAAATGTAGATTATAGCTGTGAAGCAAAATTTTTCTGGAGAAGAAAATATTTCATGTTAGAGTGTGTCACCATTGATTATCCTGACACTCTAGGGAAG
Organism: Peromyscus nudipes; assembly: GCA_902168325.1. Taxonomy (NCBI): domain Eukaryota; kingdom Metazoa; phylum Chordata; class Mammalia; order Rodentia; family Cricetidae; genus Peromyscus; species Peromyscus nudipes. The sequence goes on from CABHPH010161163.1 coordinate 69,144, forward strand.
AGAGAACCTCATGTGAGGAGTTACCTCCATCAGACTGGCTTTTGGGAATGTCTGAGGGGCATTACTAATTGATATAGGAGGAGAGATTAACACGTTTATGGTTATAAGCATAAAACAATACTAGGGTCTCTTCTTATTTATATCACTTATTCACACTTCAATGAAAAATTTAATATCACTTTACAGCATGAAAATAATAGAATTGACGAGATCTCCTTTTCAATGCATCCAGACTTGGCATTTTATTCTTTTCTAACTTATCTTTGTAATCTTCTTCCCATGGTTCATATTACTTATCGTATGTATGGCCACATTGCAAAGATTTCTCCATACCCCTCAGTCCTGTAGAACCTTATGGTTCTGATAACTATTGAAAATCGTAAGTATAGTCTTCTACCTCACAAAACTTAAGTAAAAACAAATTCTTCCATGCCTTATCTCAAGTGAGATATTAGATGTCCACCTTTCTGGGTGGATATGTGACAGTTTAATTTCAAACTTTACTTAATGATTTTTATTGCTAAATTTTGTTCTTTTATAATTTCATACCTATACACTGTTTATTCTGGTCTCTTTCATTCCATCCTCTACTGTTTTTTTTCTGACACTCTCCCCCAAAATAACTCTTTTCCATATTCATTATTTTGTGTGTGTGTGTGTGTGTGTGTGTGTGTGTGTGTGTGCATGTGTGGATGCATGTGTATATGAGTATGTGTGTGCATGTTGTCATACATAATTAAAACTGTCTGTTTGATCCTGAGTGTGGAACCAACCATCAGAGATAGATAAGCTTGATAGGAAGTATACAACAGAATCTGTTTCCCAGTCTCCCCAGACCTGACACTTTCCAGGAGCTTGACAGTATGGGGTAGAGCCCCTTGAATCCTTCTTCTCTGCATAGCTAAAATTAGGAGAAGCCTAGTTTTGTGTCAAGTTGATACCAGTATGCAGAGATAGTATGTACTTATTTTTGCCATGGGCTTGCTATGTTTAGAAGATGGTATTTCCCAAACCTCTCCCTACGTTACTCCTGCCTCTTACTTTCCTTATGTCCCTTCTGCAATGTTCTCTTAGCCTTAAATGGTAATAGTATAATTGGTTTATCTGTGCCTGTGACTTCAACTATCTTTTTTCATTCTCAGCATTTTCTACTGCCCCGAGTTTTCACATTTACCCTGGCTCACTGCAAGGAATGGCTTCTCTGTTTATAGCTAGGAGTAACTTTAGTCTGTAGATGTAAACATAAATATGTATTGACTATTTTGATGTTACATCCATTAAATTAAGGCACCATTTTAGAGCAGGTTTATAGTAATAATCATGGACTCACTCAAGTGTAGAAATCCCAAACCTATTTCAGTAGTGTAGGACTAACTCCAACAGAAATTGTTGCATCAGCGGGTACATTTTGCCTAGCAGTTTGGTATTATGGATCATAGAAGTCACAATCCAGTTAGACCACTAATGCCATTATCCCACAGTGGTCTGCAGAGCACCATCTGGCACTGTGAGAGCCAGCCGGCAGGACAGTATACTCTAATCCACTTACAGTTCAGTGTCTCTACATCTTTCATCACAAATGTACGATGTTTACAGCAGTAGAGTCTCATCAATTTGTTCTTTATGTAACTAAGAGGAATGGTAGGACTATGTATTTGTGGAGGCAGATAGCTCCTTTCTGATTTATTATTCATGTAGAGGAAACTCAAACATGACCCTGGAACTATTGGTCCTGGTTGAACCTTTCCTGAACCCACCTCTCTATCCTCATTTAACTTGTGTGCTATTGTCTCTTTTGTCCCCTTCCCAGTCTCTTGGGTTTTTATAGTACAGAAATGTAAGCATACAAAGCTAATGGGTCAGAGCTAGCATCTACATATGAGGAAAAATGTGATATTTGCCTTTTCTAGGGCTGAGTTACCTCACTCAGCCCAATTTTTTCTACTTTCATCCATTTTCATACAAATTTCATATTTTCACAGCTAAATATAATTCCATTGTGATATGTGCCACAGTTTTATTATTCATCCATCAGTTGATAGATATCTAAATTGACTCACTTTCCTAGTTATTGTGAATGGAGCTCCAATGAACATGCGTGCATGTGTGTCTATAGTAAGGCATAGATTCCTTAGAATGACTGGAATTATATAGTACATCCATTTGTAGTTTTTTGAGGAAGCTCAAGACTTACTTTCACAGTGACTAAACCAACTGGTACTTCCACTTTCCCACACAGTTTCCCTTTTCAAACATCCATGCAGAATATTAAAATATTTTTAATCTGTATTTCCCCATTGTTTAAGTATGGTGAATTATTTTTATAACTTGTTTCCAAGCCAGTAGAAATTGTTTTGAGAATTCTCTGTTTAGTTCCATAAAATATTTTTAGTTGGGTGTGGTGTTTAATTTGAATTTAATTTTTTTGAGTTTCTTGGATACTCTAGTTTCCTAATTCTCTACCAGATGCATAGCTGGGGAAGATTTTCTCTGATTCTATTGGACGCCTTTTCACTCTCTTAATGGTTTCCTTTGCTGAACAGAAGCTTTTAGTTTCATGAGAACTCATTTGTTAATTTTTAGTTTTATTCTCTGTGTTATGAAAGTCATATTCAGAAAATCCTTACCAATAGGTGTTGGGGTTTAAGTATAGTCCGTACCTTTTCCTATCACAGTTTCAAAGTATCACATTTTGTATGTACTTCAGTGATGTATTTGGATTTGAGTTTTGTGAGGGCTGAGATATAAGGATCTAGTTTCATTTTTCTACCTGCTGATCTCCAGGGTTCCAACACCAGTTTTTGACATTGCTGTCTTTTATCTAGTATATATTTTTGGCTTCATTGTAAATAATCATAAAGTTGTAGATATGTGAAGTACTCTAGATTCCTAACCTATATTATCCAATAATTCTCTCAAGGAAGGGCCAAATGAAGTAAATTTCTTATTTTACCATTAGAATTAGACAACAGTTTGACTGGATCTAAGACTCTGTGTTGAAAGCTTGCTTGTAAAACTTTTATTAAATGAGTTCACTTAATTAGAGCATCTAAGGTGCCCTGATGATAAGCCTGTTGTCAATCCACATCTTGTTTCTCTATAGGTTATTTCTTTTCTCTCTCTGGAAGTCCTGGTTTTTTCAGTTTATTACTAGAATTCTAAAACCTCATCAACACATGCCCTGGAGTGAGTCTGTCTGCATCACTTGTTATGAGTATTTGGTGAGCATTGATAATCTCAAGACTGGAATTCTTATCTCTAGAATAATCAAAATGTTAATTATCTGAAATCCAGCAACATATTTGGTGTCAAGAAGTGCTTTTAAAAGGTTTAGAAAATAAACCGGGCGTTGGTGGCGCACGCCTTTAATCCCAGCACTCGGGAGGCAGAGCCAGGCGGATCTCTGTGAGTTCGAGGCCAGCCTGGGCTACCAAGTGAGCTCCAGGAAAGGCGCAAAGCTACACAGAGAAACCCTGTCTCGAAAAACTAAAAAAAAAAAAAAAAAAAAAAGGTTTAGAAAATATATATTATTTATAAAGTTTTGAATGCTGTAAATCTCAACTATTCTCCAAACCTGGTAAGAAATCAAGTAACAATAAGATGACTATAACTTAGATCATAAAATAAAAAGAATAGAATCTAAAGAGAAATAAAGGTATAAATTAAGCTAGAATGGCATTCATTTCATAGTAGAGTGCCCTTTAACATCAACACAAAAGGAAGAGACATCAATTCAGGATACATGGTTGAATGACTTCCAAAAGGTTCCAGATAACAATTTTTTATAGCATTGGTAGACTATAAATATGTAAGTTATAAGAACATTCCTAAAAGAAAAACTATCTTATTGAGGGTAAGAAATAAAGATAAAGCAAAAACTACTGAGTAGGCTGTGTAAAAAAAAAAAAAAATCTATGTTTCTCCAGAAGTAGGTCCTGTGTATACAAATGCCTATAACATTAACAATGAAGAATTGTGGTGAGAAATAGCATCATCTTACCATGTGGCTCATCTTCACAGAAAGTCAGCCTCAGGCACTCACCTGCTCCACATTTCCTTCTCTACCACAGAGAACACAGTGATCTTCTGAAGTACTAGCAGAATAAACAAATGGAGGTGAAGATTGTTCTGTGAACCACGAAAAGTACAGTGGAAAATACAAAGCCGTAAATCAACCCTGACAAACCCTCCAGCTCCCTATGTTCCCTGTTGTCTTCTTTTCACATACTCTAAAGCTGTTACCTACCAGCAAACCGTTCAGAATCTCAGACTTGACCACATGTCCTGTTTAAGTCCCCAGCTCCCAGTCAAATTTCATCTTTCAAAGAAGTAAACAGCCTTCAAGTGGAAGACAAGAAAGTTTGCTGCCTTTGGACTTTTTCTGACAGTCCAGGAATGAACACCAAGGTTTACCAGACTTAGAATCTCTGGCTTTTAGTAGATACCATGAGCCATATGGAATTCCATTGTTGAGTAGTCACTTGCTTAAATTCCTCCTTATTCATGGTCTGAAGCCCCACATTAGTGGTATTAAGATGCTTTCACTGTGGGGTTTAATGCACTATTAGATGTCTTTACTAAGTCCATTTACTAATAATTATTTTTAAGATAGCTAGTTGTCCTGGCAAGCACAGGGCAAAGCATTCAAATGCTAGAGCAGCATTAAATTCAGGGTTTGTATAGCTAGCAGAATTGGGCTTTAAAAGTGCATAGTGTTCAAGTCTACCTCTGTAATGCTTTAATGATAAGTGGCCTATTATTTCTACCACTATAGACGCAGGGATCATATCACCTCTTGGTTGATACCCTCATTAGAGTGGCATCATCTAGCACTACTGTGGCTAATTCCCCAGGCTTATGTGTCTGGTCACTGCAGGAGTTTCTGTGAAAGGTGTCATTTCCTTTAGAAAATGTGGCAGTTATAAATATATTCATTTTTAGTCTGCTGTAAATGGCTTTCAAGGAAATGCATAAAAATCAACTCTGAAGAAAAGACATCTCATTCCCTGGTTATGGCACTTCCAAAGATAGCTGTGCTCATAAGACCCACAGAGCAATTCTGCTATCAACACAGATGCCATCAGAAAATATACCCCAAAAGATACTCAGTCAGAAGTGACAGATGCACAATCAGAAGCAGTAGAGGAAGAACAGCCATTCCTGTTAGCCTTGTTTTTACGTCCAAGGGGCAACATAGCCCTTGTCTTCTACAGTCCTATAAAGAGGTGAGTCTCATTCACAGCCACCAAAAAGCAAACATGTTGTAGCAACCACTTATTTTATTGATTTTGTTTCTTTAATTTTTTAAAGCTGGGTTGATAGCTAAGCAGATCAAAGATTATCTGTGCTTAAGACAGGGGTCGTACTAATTTAAGTGTCCTTCAACTTCAGATATTGAAGATTGTGTTATTTACAATTTGTCACTGTAAACGTTGTCACAGGAGAGATCATTTAGGATAAGAAGACTTTATTTTGAATCATGGTGTGAGAGGTTTTTAATCTATTGTCACCGATATTATTGTTTCTCAGTAATTATGAGGCAGAGTATCACGGTCATGGGGCATGGACGAAGTTATTCGCGTCATGGTCATCAGGAAGTCAAAAGAGAGAAAAAGAGGAGAGAACAATATATCCTTCAAAGGAATGCCCCCTGACCTAAATCATCCTAGGCTTTACTTTCCACCAATTAAAATGACACCAATATTATGCATTCTTTAATGAATTAATCTGTTGTTTAGGCAATAACCTTGTCATTTCAATCACCTCTCAATAATTGTACTACTAGCCTTTAATATATAAAACTTTGTCTCTGATGGGAAACTTAATCACCAAACTATACCAAAGACTTTATATCCTGATGTGGCTATTTGAAGACCCTAAGACAGGGCTTTCATGGGGTAATCAGTATTAGACTAGGAATAGACTGGGTAGTATCCTCATAAGAACAAAATATTTCTTCCCAAACCTTCCTCATATAAAGAGTATTCTCTTATTTCCTTGGTGACTTTAGAAAAGGTAGGTAAAAATATGAGATTAAGAATCATTTAAACCTCTCATTTTCAGAACTTGTTCATTTCCATGGCAAATGTATCCTTCCTTAACTGCTGTGTATTCAAAAATTATTTATCTGTGATGTCCAGAGAACAAGTGAAATATCAAGTTAATTTGAGGAAAAACAAAACAGAAACAAACAATTACAATGCATACTTATCTGTGGCTCTAAAACCATATTTCCATTCAATTTATATTATCAATATCCAGATGTCCACCTGATCTTTATGCTTATTATAATTGATTCTCAAATAGGGTGAGAACATGACTATTCCTTATGAATCCTCAAATATTATCAATATAATGACATCAAACTATGAGCAATTTTTCAAAGTCTCTGGGTATCACTATAACCATGTTATTGAAGCCCAAGACTCCAAAGGACAAATATCTGGGTTCAGATCCTCTCATTGTTTGTTGCCCACTTTATAGTTTGTGATATACTCTTTAACTTCTCTGTCCCTTTACATTTGGAAAATGCTGATTTGACTTGTCTCTTGCACAAAAATTATTGTGAACATTAGATTACATGTAATATGCTTAGAAAACCTCCAGAATACACTCCGTGCCTGATAGGGTTAGCTAGGATTCCTTATTACAAGAAACTTTATATAATAGACAAGGGAACATACACTCAAATAGTTGCACATATTCTTTCAGTAAGTTCTCACAGTTAGGAAGTTACAGAGATGAAATTTGGGTCAATAAGTAGCTAGATTGCACAACCATCTTTTAAGAATTGCTCACTTCAAGGCTATCACTAAAAGGTTATAACTAATTTAAAATTCAAATCTTTATAAAATTGTTTCCATTCTTAAAGACTCTTCCTAATTTTTCACTCTACTAAACTGTGGAAAAGTATATAGAAATGCCATTTATATTTTATTAGTGTTTGAATATGGTATTGCTATTTTTTTCTTTTAATTTTGAGATTCTCATATCATTACATAATTTGTCTCGTTTCCCTTGCTCCAAACCTTCTGTTATGTAACTAGAAATAAATTTTAGTAAACCTCTTTATTGAATTTGCATGGTAATTTCATTCCTTGTCAATCAAAGCATCATCTTACCCCATTTTCTTTTTTGGTAGTACTTTTTTTTTGTTTGTTTAAAATAATAAACAGTCCATGGTAAAGGTTAATGTTGGAGGAATGTAACCTTTCCACATGCCTAGTTACTCCCCTTCAGAAGAGTTAAACAAGACTGGATGAGGACCTTCAGTAATTTTTGCCATCAAATGGGGGGAAAGTCCAAGCTAGCTTCACAGGGAAAATTCAGGTCTCCTCAATCTGAAGAAGACTAGAAAATAGAGAGGAACAGATGTAGACAGCATGCTCAAATCTATTTAAAAAGCAGTGATACTCAACCAGAAACTCAACTGTCTCATTTCAGCATTTGAGATATTTTCAAGAAAGCCCTGAATAATGTACATGGTTCACTTTAGTTCTGGTATTAGTTTTACCCAGACATTTATGCACTCATGTATAAGCAACTTCATTTTTTTACATTTGACATGACTTCACCTGTGATTTCTATGTAACCTTCTTTTAAAAAATAGAGAAATAGGGCCAATAAAATTGCTGTACTAAGAGTTTGGCAGGCAGTATCAACTATCCTAACTCTGGGTGTTACCGCAAAGCTTGAGCCTCTAAGCTGAAATTGAAAGTGGAACATGTCACCAAACGTAGACAGGAGGGCTGTCCAAACTTATTAAATATGCCTGTGTCTGACACTAATTGTTCTTATTTCTTATCTCTACATGAGCGGTAAGGACTTCTTAATTAGGGCCTGGAAAAGTAAATGGAAATGGAGATTTAAGTGACAGAAACAGTGTGTATGGTTTTGCTATAATGAACTCAGCCATGTAATGAAGCATACACTACTTTATTCCTTTACCCAAACACACACAATGAAATTGCTAAAATAGACTACTTCTGAAATTCCTCCATCATTATAAATAGTGAAGAATTATTAGCAGGATATGAAGTATGAATTTCTCTTGGCATCCTTAATTAAAGCTTATATACTCTTCATAAAACTTTATACAAAGATAATACTACAAAAGTTAATTAATAGAAAAGATTGTCATTCATGCTTTTAAAGACAGTAGTTACTTAATAAATGTAACAGACAAAGTTGGTGATATTTTAAAGTAATAAAAAACTACAAGTCATGTTTATGAAGACACCAAAGACGGACAAAATTAAGCAATCTAATAAGGATTCAAAAACAGGGAAACATTAAGAAGATGAAACTTTACTTTGAATTTTTTTTCATTTCAATGAAGTGTTTCTTTCTCTCTCTCTGACAGAAGGCTCATCTTCCAGTGTTTTTGTTTGAAAGAAAAGTATCTCTGTCGGAATCTCTGCCAATATCTCTGGCAGTATCTATGTTACTATCATTCTCAGTTCCACGGTGCTAAAGGACATGATGTAGGGTTTCCATGTTGTGATTTTTGCATCTTTAGGAAAGAACAGCAATATACTCAGTGAGTTGTTGTGAGGCATTATTCCTGTAGGAACCTGTTTTAAGGAGAACAGTACTTTTAATATTGCAATAAGTCAAGACATATCCTGTATGTGTTCCTAAACAAACTTGTTGCATCCATTTTAAGGTTAGCAAAGATCAACCATGTTGAAGCTCAGTAGGTATCTTAGTCAGTGTTCTATTTCTAAGAAGAGACACCATGACTATGGCAACTCTTACAAAAGAAAACATATAACTGAGAGCTTGCTTACAGTTTCAGAGGTTTAAGTTCGTTATCACCATGGTGGAAAGTATGGTTGACAGGCAGGCATGGTGCTGGAGAAGTAGCTGAGAGTTCCACATACAAATCTGCATGCAGCAAAAAGAGAGAGACTCTGGGTTCAGAATGGGCTTTTGGAAACCTCAAAGCCCACCCCCCAGTGACACACTTCCTACTACAAGACCACACCTAGTACAATATGGCCTCACCTCCTAATCCTTTAAAATAATGCCACTTACTGGTGACTAAGTATTCCAATCTATGAGACAATGGGGGCCATTCTCATTCAAACCACCATAGGAGACACATGTTCTTGTCTATATCAATAACTCTCTAATTTCCCTTATCCATTTATTGATTACATTAATCTAATATATTATCCTATGATTTCATCCATATTGTAATTCATAATGATAATATAAACTTTATTATTTCATTTATGCTTTCCTATTGAAACAATAATATAACACCTATTTGTTTATTATGAATTAATTTTAAAACACTTTATTTTTATTTATGTGTGTGTGTACATTGGTAAGGGTGACTAGGGAGTACAGAGGATTGTGTTAGATGTCCTTGGAGCTTCAGTTATATTTGATTGGGTCTGTGTAACAAATGGTCTTTATCCATGAGTCATCTCTCCAAACCCTATTATGATTTTTAAAAATTTGTTTATGTATATGTAGTATATGTGTATGTTTGTTTGCATGTGTACATATGCTTATTGATATGAATGTACATGTGTGATGACATTTTTAGAAGCCAGATTTCAGTGCTTTTGCCTGTTTTCTAAGACAGAATATCTCCTTGAGCTTAAAGTTAAGTAATTAGGTAATCTGGCTGGTAAGACTGAGCTTTACCTTTCTTTTTTTTTTTTTTTTTGGTTTTTCGAGACAGGGTTTCTCTGTGTAGCTTTGCACCTTTCCTGGAGCTCACTTGGTAGCCCAGGCTGGCCTCGAACTCACAGAGATCCGCCTGGCTCTGCCTCTCGAGTGCTGGGATTAAAGGTGTGAGCCACCAACGCCCGGCAGAGCTTTACCTTTCTTAACTACCTCCTCACGTTCTCTCTAGTGCCAAGGTCACAGATGTGAGCCACCAATGCACAAATGTATGTGAATGTGGAAACCCAAGAACAACCTTGGGTGTCATTTCTGAGGTGCAATCCACAATTATTATTATTATTATTATTATTATTATTATTATTATTAAGAAAAAGATCTCACAGTGGCCTGGTGCTCAGCAAGTAGTCCAGGCTGTCAAACAGGTGAATCCTGGGAATCTGCCTGTCTCTGCCTCCCCAAAAGTAAGATGATAAGAATGAAACACATTTATTTTTAAAGTGCTTTTTTATGTGTATAGGTGGTTCACCTGCATGTATTTCTGTGCACCAAGCAGTCTATGTAGCGGAGAAGACAACCAATAATCAAAATCAGGGCTGAAATCAATAAAATAGAAACAAACAAAGAAAAATACAAAGAATCACTGAAACAGAGTTTGTTCTTGGAGAAAATCAGTAAGATTGACAACCCCTTGTCAACATTAACTAAAAGGTGCAGGGTGACAATATCTAATTTAACAAAATTATGAGAGATGCGCTATAACAATAGACACCAAGGAAATACAGAGATTCATAAGAACATACTTTAAAAACCTGTACTCCAACAAATTAAAACATCTAAAAGAAATGGATACTTTTCCCGATAGGTACCACTTACCAAATTTAAATTAAGAGTAGATAAGCAATTTAAGCAGACCTATAACCCCTAAGGAAGTAGCAGCAGTCACTGAAAGAATCACAACCAAAAAAAAAAAAAGAAAGAAAAAAGAAAACCCAGAGCCTAGCACATAATTCTATCAAACTTTTAAAGAAGAGTTAATGGCAATTCTACTCAAATTATTCCACACTATAGAAATAGAAAAAACAACGCCAAATTCATTTTATGAGACTATCCATACCCTATTAGCCAAACCACATAAATACCCAACAAAGAAAGAGGATTACAGACTAATTAGACTTATGAACATAGAAGCAAACATACTTAATAAAATGCTTGTTAACAGAATCCCAGCACACAGCAAAAAGATCATCTAATGTGATCAAGTAGGCTTCATACCAGAGATGCAGGGAAGGTTCAACATATATAGACTGACAAATTTAACCCACCATACAAATAGACTGAAAGAAAAGACAAACAAACAAACAAAAAAACTATGTCTTAGTAGAGGCAGAAAAATCTTAGACATGATCCAACACCTCTTCATGATAAAAGTATTGAAGAAATTAGAGGTACAAATGACACACATAAATATAATTAAGGCTGTTTACTGATAACTCACACCTAACATCAACTTTAATGCAAAGAAACTCAAAACAATTTCACTAAAATCAGGAACAAAACAAAGTTGCCCGCTCTCTCCATCCCTAGTCGATATAGCACCTGCAGCCTCAGCTAGAGCAATGAGACAACAGAGAGAAACTGGAAAGAAAGAAGTCAAAGTATTTTTATTTGTTGATTATGCAATAATATATGTAAGTGACCTGAAAAATTTCACCACCAGGAAACTCCTACAGCTGACTAACACTTGCAGCAAAGTAGCTGGATACAAAGTTCAATCAAAAAATGAGTGGCTGACTTATATACAAATGACAAATGATCTGAGACAGAAATCAGGGAAACACCACCTTTCACTGTAGCCTCAAATAATTTAAAAATATCTTGGGGTATTTTATTTTGTTTATTTTTTGTTTTTTGTTTTGTTTTGTTTTGAGACAGGATTTCACTGTGTAATCCTGGCTGTCCTGGAACTCACTCTGTAGACCAGGCTGGCCTAGAACTCACAGAGATCTGTCTATCTCTGCCTACCAAGTGTGAGTGCTAGGAATAAAGATGTTCTCCACCACCACCTGGCCATCTTGGGGTATTTTAAGCAAGCAAGTGAAAGATTTGTATGATAAAAAACTTTAAGTAACTAAGGAAAGAAATTGAAGGAGATATCAGAAGATAGAAACATCTCCCTTGCTCATGAGTCAGTAGGATTAAAATAATAAAATGGCCAATCTTGCCAAAGCAATGTACAGATTCAATGCAATCCCCATTAAAATCTCTACATGATCCTTCACAGACCTTGAAAAGACAATTTTGACTTCATACAGAAACACACACACACAAAAAAAAAAAAAAAACAGGATAGTTAAAACAGTCTTGAATAATTAAAGAACTGCTGAAGGTATAAAACTATAGTTATAATAACAGCATGGACTTGGCATAAAGAATACATGGTAATCAATGGAATCAAATAGAAGACACAGAGATATAAATCCATACACCTATGGACATGATCTTTTTTATAAAGAAGCCAGAAATGTACACAAGAAAAGATAGCATCTTCAACAAGTGGTGATGATGAAACTGGGTGGCTACATGTAGAAGAATCCAAATATATCCATACTTAATTGCCTTACTCCATTTGGAACAAAGATCTGAACATACAACCAAATACACTAAAACAGATAGAAGAGAAATTGGGGAATAGCTTTGAAGTCATTGACACAGGAAAAGATTTTCTCAACAGAATGTTGTTACCATACACACTAAGATAAACATTTAATAAATGAGACTTCATGAAACAGAGCAACTTCTGCACAGCAAAGGAAATCATTTGGACAAAATGGCAGCCTATAGAATAGGAAAATATTTTACCAACTACACATCTGACAGAAAGCTAATATATAAAATATATAAAGATCTCAAGAAAATAGATGTTAAGAAAACAGATAATCCAATTAAAAGTGGTACAAAAATCTAAACAGAATTCTCAGTAGAGGAATTTTAAATGGCTGAAATATACTTAAAGAAATGTTCATCATCCTTAGCTATCAGAAAAATGCAAATCGAAACTACTTTGAAACTTCATCTTACATCCATCTGAATGGCTACGGTAAATAAAACAATGATCTCTCATACCTGTAAGGATGTGGAATAAGAGGGACGCTCATACATTGCTGATGGGAGTGGAAATCAGTGTGGTGCTTCCTCAGGAAGATGAAAATTGATAGATTTTTAGATCCAGCCTAACCCAAAGGATGTTTCATTCTACCATATAGATACTTGCTCAAACTTGTTCATTACTGCTTTATCCATAATAGTCAGAAATGAGAAACAACCTAGATGCCCCTCTACATTTGCACAGTGGAGTATTACTCAGACATTTAGAAAATGACATCATGAAATTTGAAGGCAAATGGACAGAACTAGAAAAAAATCACCTGAGTGGGGTATCTCAGATACATTAAGACAAATATGGTAATCATTTGCTTACATTTGGATAACTGTTGTTAATTCATTGCTAATAAAGCTGCAATCTGTAGAACCACAAAGGGTACATGTGCTAGATAGTATTTTTCTTCTTCAACTTCTTCAACACAGGCTAAGGTAATCTGAAAGGAGAGAACTTCAATTAAGAAAATTTCTCCATAAGACCAGGCTGCAAGCAGACCTGTAGGGAATTTTCTTACTTAGTGATTGAAGTGGGAGGGCCCAGACCATTGGTAGTGGTACCATCCCTGGGCTTGTGGTCTTGGATTCTATAAGAATGAAGGCTGAGCAAACCATGGGGAGCAAGCCAGTAAACAGCACCCCTCCACAGATCCCTATATTAGCTCCTGACTCGAGGTTCTGGCACTGTTCAAGTTCTTGTCTTGACATTCTTCACTGATCAACAGAGACATGGAAGTTTAAGCCAAATAAACCTTTTTCTCTCAAAGTTACATTGGTCATTGTGTCTCATCCCAGCAATCATACCCTAACTAAGACAGTAGTATAGAGTAAGTGGCTGGAGGGAACAGGTATATCTCATTAGGAAATGGAAATAGAATAGATAGTTATGGATGGTTGGGGATGGCTGGAATGGAAGGATCAATGGGGAGCAGGAATATAGAGGTTGCTGGGGGATGGAATATGGGAATAGACTTCTGAAATTAAGGGCTATTTGAGGGGTAGTTTGAAAACAATACTCTAGAAGTTTCCTAAATTATGAAAGCAATCTATGAAATCAACAAATAACTGTGGAAACAGAGTCTTAATTGGCTATTTCTTGTCACTAAATAAAGCTTCCTATATTGGGATTGGGTTGCATCTAACTGAGTTGTTTGTCAAATGGGGTCCCATGGGAATCCTCAAATATTCCAGGATGTTGTCAGTGTCCATATGTTTCTCCCCACAAATGGACAGCAAGCCTCCATTGCTGAAGACAACATCTATACAACTCACTGAACATGGAGAAGTCGAGTTGGTACCTACATACAGCATTTACCCCCACAATTTAGGATCTGTGCTTCAGCTATCAAAGGAGGAATGTCAACACCAAGCCAGCCACAAAATCTTTGATCTACAGTGGTGTCCTGTCTGCAAAATATGGTAGGGCAATGGTGGCACAAAGATTGTGGGAATAATCACTCAATATCTGATTTGACTTAGAGCCCACTCTGTTATAAGATATTTTATTATACTGCATAAAGATATGTCAATGTGATTGGTTTACTAAAAAGCTAAATAACCAATAGCTAGGTAGGAGGTATAGCGGAGACTTCTGGATAGAGAGAGCTCTGGGAAGAAGAAAGGTAGGAGTTGCCAGCCAGATGCAGAGGGAGCAAGACATACAGGGGGAGAGGTAAAAGCCATGAGTCATGTGACAACATACAGATGAATAAAAATGGGTTAATTTAAATTGTAAGATCTAGTGGGACAAGTCTAAACTGTAGGCTGAACTTCTATACTTACTTATAAGTACCTCTGTCATTTTTTTTGTGAGCTGATGGCCCAAAGAAAAATCCATCTACATAGAACCCATGCCCAATACTGCTTGGGTAAGCAAGAACCAGAAAAACCAATGACATAGAACCCATGCCCAATACTGCTTGGGTAAGCAAGAACCAGAAAATAAATATCCCAGTTTGCTAGGACAAAACCAAACACTACTGGTATAAAAAAGAAAATAAAAAAGTCATAGTGATAAAATGTCTCCTAATGACATTCTACTATACTCATAGATCAATGTTTTATGTACTCATCATCAGAAAAGCTTCCTCCTGCAGCAGATGGAGACAAATACAGAGAACCACAGTTAGAAAATATACAGAGAGTAAAAGACCTTCAAAAACTCAGCCCGAAATGGAAAGTCTCTTTTATGTTCCTCCCCTCCAGTGCAAAGAACACTGCAGAAGAGAAAACATAAAGATTGTAAGAGACAGAGGGCATGGAGAACACCACAAAAACAAGGCCCTCTAAAGTAACGTGAGCAAAGGTTATAGGACCTCACAAGACTAAGGAAGCATACACAGGGCCTGCACATATCTGAACTAGGTTCCTTATCCTCTGTTTATATTTTTATATCATGGCTTCTAGTTTAATGGTTTTTATGGGATTCCTGATCTTGCAAATGAGAGGGTTTCTGATTTGTGTGCCTTCACTTGGGCTCTTTTCCTTCTGTTTGTTTGTCCTGTCCAACTTTGATCTGTTAATTTTTGGTGTACCTTTACACACACACACACACACACACACACACACACACATCATGTTTTAGTATTATCTCTTAGAAGCCTGTTATTTTGTAATGAGTGATAAAAATAGAGTGGAGTTAGCTGGAAGGGGAGGTGGAGAAAAATTGGTAGGAGTAGTCATAAGAAAAATTTAATCAGAATATATTATCTGAGAAAAGGACATCTTTTCAACAAAAGCAAAACAACAAAAAACCTAGAGAACAATATACTCTTCACATAATTGTGTACTTTAAATTTTAAATTCTATGATTCTATAAATGACACATGAATAATTTTATTTAAAGAGGTAGTTGTTATCATTAAACTAAATGAATGAAAATTTCTTCCATATATTTTATCTTATTGTAGGAAAATAATTCATAATTGATTAGCTGAAATCAGGCTATTTAAACTGCTCATTGTTTCCAGATTATATTAACACATCTAGAATCAAAAGTTCAAATAACTTCATAAACCACTCATGTTGAAACAGAAATGGACATATTTGCTATCGTGAAAACAGAATGGAATCAGATGAGAGAGGTCTTGCAGGGGAAGTTGGGAAGATTCCAGTGAGGGACTCTGTTGACACAGGGAGGACATGTGACTACTTTGAGTTGACATTACTCTAAATTTTTGGCTCTAGTCTGGCATTAAAATCTGGCATTGCTTTGTATTATCATTGATTTGAGAATACTTTTCTTCCCAGTTTAATTTCAAAGAAAGTCAATGAGAGAAAGGAGTTATTGCTTAGAAGCCTAACTGACTTGCTTCATCAGAACCTTCAGGCCACCTCCAAGACTATATAGACTTGCAATAGAAAGCTTATGTGCTCTTAGTGGTCAAGGTAAGTTTTCATACAAGAGTAAATGACATGTCTAGAGCCTATCATAAATTTACTTAAAATAACTGGAATTATTAGAATTCACCAAAGTTTCCCCAGAAAAAAAAGTATCATCAAAACTCTTTATGAAAATCCATGGACAGGGATGTCAACCACTAAGACAAAGCTTATTTTGTAAGTTGATTCCTAAAATACTGTGAGTTTTAACCTGATCAACTTGACTTTAAGACTCTCTGTAGGTAAATGTAGATGTAACCAACCGTCTTATAAATAAGAAACACAGAACCAATGCAAAGAAGAAAGCCAAGAGGTCAGAGCTAAGAGCTAAAACCTCACCCTTCTTCCTGCAGTGATCCTACCTCTCCGAAGGAGCCGCTACTTCCTGTGTTAAAGTCTTTATATAGTCTCTGTTCTGCCTTCTCATTGGTTGTAAACCCAACCACAGGACTGCCTCATCA
>CABHPH010161164.1:0-17973 GCA_902168325.1 Peromyscus nudipes
TTTTCTCCTGGAGCCTCTCTCACAGTTCCCCAAAGTATTGTTCACCAGGCATCATTCTTTTGACCATGTTCCGACAAATAACGACCCTTCTGTTTAGGACTTTGTCACCAGAACTGCCGTTTGGGGGCGGCTTTGGACCTAACACCTGCTCCACTTCCAGCTCAGGCTCCCAAAGGTTCCCAGGCTCCTGTGAAAGGCCTAGCCTCTGTCTGCCAAAGTGAAGACAGATGGACTGGTGACCCTCTCTCCTCACTGTTTGCAGATGGCTGGCATCCTGTGCTGTTTCCATAAATAAACTTGAGGCAGAATCTGTTTTGGTTTTGGTTTTGATTTTTTTCGAGACAGGGTTTCTCTGTGTAGCTCTTGCTGTCCTGGAACTCACTCTGTAGACCAGGCTGTTTTCAAACTCACAGAGATCTGCCTGCCTCTGCCTCCTGAGTGCTGGGATTAAAGGCGTGCACCACAACAGCTTGGCTTTTTTTTTAAACTAGATATTGTGGCACACACCCATAATCTCAGCACCTGGGGGTGGGGCAGAGGCAGGAGGATGAGGTCGACCTGGGCTACACAGTGAGAGCTTGTCTCACAAAACAGCCAAGCATGATGGTGAACACCTTTAACTCTAGCGTTGGAAAGTAACACAGCTTTACAGAGTTAAACAAATGCAACATAAAAGACTGCAACACATCTTTGCATCATTAAATAAATATTCCACAGCATAAACAAACGTAACACATCTTCAACTAATATTCTGCAACAGGGACGCCCACACACAATGGGACTGCCTCTCTTCCTGTAAGTCTGTGAGCCCACTCTAGTCATGCCTCTGCCTCTGCCCCTTCTCCCCAGGCCCCCCTGGGTCAGAGTCACCCATGAGCTCCATGCTTCGATCAGTTCTCTTTCGCCGCCATCTTCCTTGGGCACAGCATCTTTCGGGCAGTGGACCATCCCTCGGCACAGGTTCCCTGACTGCCTGGCCTGTCTTGCTTCTCTGCTTCCCTTTCAGTATCCTTGCCGGTTCCTCATATCTCCTGACTTCCTCTGTGGTCCCAGCGCTCAGGCAGGGGGCTGGAGAGATGGCTCAGACAGTAAGAGTGCTTGTTGCACAATCAGGAGGATCAGAGTTTGGACCCTGGCACCATATGACGAGCCAGGTCTTTTCTAAACATGCTGGTAAGCCCAGCTCCAAAGGAAGACTGAGACATCAGGGTTTCCTTATTTCTGGTAGCTGAGAAAACAGGAGTCTTTTTTTTTTTTTTTTTTTTTTTGAGACAGGCTTTCTCCATGTAGCTTTGGGGCCTTTTCTGGAACTCACTCTGTAGCCCAGGCTGGCCTTGAACTCACAGAGATCCGCCTGCCTCTGCCTCCTGAGTGCTGGGAAAGGCATGCACCACCACCGACTGGCCCGAAAACAGGAGTCTTATGCTTAGGGAGAGAACTTGCCTCAAAGGAATTGGTGGAGAGTCATAGAGGAAGACATCCATTGTTGTCTATCTCCACACACTCACACAGACTTACACATTCAAAAAGAAACAAATATTTTTAAAATAAAAATAGCCAGGTAGTGAAGGTGCACACCTATAATCCCAGCATTCCGGAAGCAGAGGCAGGAGGATCTCTTTAAGTTCAAGGCCAGCCTGGTCTGCAAATTGAGTTCCAGGACAGCCAGAGCTACATAGAGAAACCCTGTCTCAAACAAATAAACAACAACAACAACAACAAAGAATAAATATGTAAAATAAAATAAACAAACAGTAATGATCAGCCCTCAACTGGTATTGGCAAAAGAACATCCTCTTCTTCCTTTTGTACCTCACCACCAGAATCCACTGCTTACAATTCGATGGATTGTAATCCAACCGTACACACCAGACAGCCACCACGTGGTCTGAAGAGGACAAAAATGTAGCTCAGGGCAGGTGAGATGGCTCAGCAGCTAAAGGTACTTGCCATGTAAACCTGGAGACCTGAGTGTGATCCCCAGAATACACCTCAAGATGGAAGGAGAGTTGACTCCATACAGTTGTCCCCCAGGCTTGCATGGTACACATGAGCCCCTGGCCCCCAACATCACACGCAAATAATAAACTTGAAAGTTTTAAATGTGGTTCAGAAGTAAGAAGTTAAAATAGCTCTCCAACGATTTCTCACATGGGGTAATCATCAAACACCATGTCACTTCACGCGGTGATGTTTTCATTTTTGTTTGTTCCTAAAATTTATTTATCTTAGGTCCCTGATGTTTTGCTTGCATGTATATCTTTGCACCACTTGTGTGCGGTGCTTGTGAACGTCAGAATGTGCAGGATCCCCTGGAACTGGAGTTACAGATGGTTGTGGGCTGCCATGTGGGTGCTGGGAACTGAACTCCTGTCTTCTGGATGAACAGCCAGTGCTCTTAGCCACTAAGTGCCGGGATTAAAGGCGTGCGTCACTATGGCCTGGCTATTTAGTTATCATTTAACCCACATGGATTCTTCTTTGGGTTCCCATGGAAACACAATGAGGAAGGTGACTACTGAGAAATTAGAAAAAAAGCAACAAATAATTTCTGAGACTTTATCATACAATGTCACCCAGACTGGTCTTGAATGATCATCCTACTTCACTCTCCTGAGTGTGATGGTTACAGGCAAGTTCCACCACCAGCTCATGAGTACATTTTTTTGTGTATGACAGAATCCCATTTTGTACACCAGGCTGGCCTCAAACTCACAGAAGTCTACCTGTCTTGGCCTCTTGAATGCTGGAGCTAAAGGTATGCGCCACCATGTCCAAGATCAGATTTTAAAATAGAAATTTCAAAGCACTGGGGAGGTGGCTCAGTCGGGAGAGTGCTTGCCTTGCAAGTAGGAGGAGCTGAGTTTGATCTCTGGAACTCAGGTAAGAATGGTGGGCGTGGTGGTGAAGGCTATAACCTCAACACTGGGTACAGGAAGGTCCCTGGAATTTCCTGGCCAGCCATCTTGGCCTACTTGTTGAACTCCAAGACAATGAGAGAGTCTGACTCAAAGGAAGTGGACAGCATTCCTGAGGATGGCACCTGGGGTTGTTTTGTCCTCTGCCCCCCAATACATGTGCATGTCCACTCCCGACACCTGTGTACCCCCATGCCCACAAACACACACATACACATATCCCCACACACACTTTTGAAAATAGGCTATTCTCCCTTGGGAAGCCTCTACTCACACTTTGTATCTCCTAGTTTCTGTGTTTGTTCTTTGTTTTTTTGTTTGTTTGTTTATAGAAGCCCACATAAGAGAAGACACTCTTGAACATGTCACACATACTTCTGTGTCTCAGTTTCTCTCTCTCTCTTTCTGTGAGTTTTGAAACAGGGTTTCTCTGTGAAACCCTGGGTGTCCTAGAACTCACTCTTTAGACCAGGCTGGCCTGGAACTCACAGAGACCCACCTGCCTCTGCCTCCCTAGTGCTGGGATTAAGTGTGTGCTCTACCACACCTGGATCTCTCTCTTACTCCTCATGCCTATATTAGACCCCAGCTGCTTCATAAAAAGAAAGAGTAGAAATTTCAAAATATTTTCCCTAAATTATTAATAAAAGCACAGAGATTCTGCCTGGGCGCAACTATTTGAGTGAATACATTGGATGGTTGAGAAATGAATACTGGTGGGAAAAGTCTGTGGGCATTTTGAGCTATGGCTCTGGGAAGCATCACTTTCCTGCAGTGTGGCCTTGCTGAACTGCACTGAGTTTCTGCCTCTTTCTTTTGAAACCCAGAAAAGGTAGCGTGTCTGCAAGCATTGAGTGCAGTCCAGTCAGTTCTTCACACCCACAGGTTCAACCAAAAATATTTTTAAAAATTGTGTCTGCAGGCCAGGCAGTGGTGGTGCACGCCTTTAGTCCCAGCACTCGGGAGGCAGAGCCAGGTGGATCTCTGAGTTCAGGGCCAGCCTGGTCTATAGAGCTAGTCCAGGACAGGCTCCAAAGCTACAGAGAGAAAACCTGTCTTGAAAAAAAACAAATAAAAAAACAAAAAAACAAAAAAACAAACAAAAAAAACCCAAAAAAAATTGTGTCCGCACGGAACATTTTTCTTGTCATTCCCTAAGCCACACATCATGACAACTCTGTATATGACATTAATACTGAATTAGTATTATAAATCATCTGGAAATGTTTTAAAGCATATAGGAGGGGCTGGTGAAACAATTTAGTGAGTAAAGATGCTTGCTGCCAAGCCTGACAACCTGAGTTCAATCCCCAGGACCCATAGTGGAAAGAGAGAAATCTCTCCTGCAAGATGTCCTCTGTTATCCACATGTGTGCTGTGGCTCACGTATGTACGCACACATGCACATGCACACACATACACACACACAATCATATGCAAAATAAACCAATAATGTAAAAACATTTGAGTGTAAGAGAGGATGCATGTAAGTTATATGCAAACACTACAACATTTTAAAAGACGATTTTGTGATGGTTTGAAAGAAAATGGCCCCCAAAGGGAGTAGCACCATTAGGAGGTGTGGTTTTATTGGAGTAGGTGTGGCTCTGTTAGAGGAAGTGTGCCACTGTGGGGCTGGGCTTTGAGGTTTCCTATGCTCAGGCTTTGCTCAGTGTGACACTTCGTTCACTTTCGGTTGCCTTTGGATCAAGATGTCGAATTTTCCAGCACCATGTCTGCCTGCACGCTGCCATGCTCCCCACCATGATGATAATAGACTGAACCTCTGAAACTGTAAGCCACCACTTCAGTTAAATGTTGTCCTTTATAAGAGGTGCTGTGGTCATGGTGTGTCTTCACAGTAATAGAAGTAATAGACTAAGACAGATTGATTTATTTTTCTTTTATGTGTATGAATATTTTGTTTCCATGTATGCATGTGCACAACATATACATACCTGGTGCCTGAGAAGATCAGAAGAGGGAATCAGATCCCAGGCATGCATATGGTGCATATAGATGCATACAGGCAAAACACACATTTTTTTTTAAAAAAAATAGAAAAACAAGAATGGGAACTTCACAGTTTACAAAGTGCTGTTCACACTCCATGCCCCACCATCATTAGCTTGCTTTTGGCACCATTAGCTAGCAAGCACTCTGGGGACCAACAGAGCCAGAGAGGAATGTGACACCAGGTGAACCAGGTAGGCTCTGGGGTTTGGTTGGGGATGTAAACAATAGGCTCAGCAGAGGCACAGGTGACAGGTGGCACTTACAATGACCTCAAGGTGACTGTAGAGGATAGTTTGGGTCATGAAAAATCTTCACATATTAGAAACAGGATACTTAGGTTTTACAAGTTCAGTCCCAGCCTTGGGCCCCAAACCCCAGTGAACAAATAGAACAATACTTCCATGACACTGGGGACTGAGTGGGTATCAGCTCAGTGTGACTCAACAGAGACACAAGACGGCTAAGTCAGCAAGGCCCTCGGACCCAGGCAAGAAGGGCCCTGATTCTTTTCATGGAGCAAGAGGACCTCAGGGCCAAAGGAGTCACCCACTCAGGAACCGTCCCCCCCACCTGTAATCCACACTCGCCACAAAAGAACCCCAAGATCTTTTGTCTTCTGGGGTTCTTTTAAACCTACTCCCTTAGGAACAGGTTCTGAGGCTGGAAGGTGGTGGCGCACACCTTTAATCCCAGCATTCAGGAGGCAGAGGCAGGACGATTTCTGAGTTCAAGGCCAACTTGGTTAGTCTACAGAGCAAGTTCTGGGACAGCCAGGGCTATACAGAGAAACCATGACTTGAAACACACACACACACACACACTCCAAACAACAACAACAACAACAAAACCTCCAAACTGTTGTGCCCAGATCGTGACCCCCAGAGAGACCACCAAAGACGAGCATGCCGGAATGCAAAAGCAAGGTTTAATTCTGGATATCCAAAAGCAATACAAGCCTAGGCAGGGACTTCGTCCAATACATGCACTGCAGTGGAGGCTGGAGGAAGTGCCTGCCTGTCTGCAAGTTCAGTTTTTAAAGGTAAAAGCCACAAGGTTACATCATTTAGGGGTGCTAGTACGGGTACAATTCTGATTGGCTCGCTTCTAGGAGCTTTCTAGAAATCATGGCTTAATCTTATTTCTAAAAGAGTGGTTGCCCACCACCATTGCTCATTGGCTGCCCTCAGGTGGGGACATTTTTATGGTCAGTTACCCTGGAAACCAGGGTTGGAACATTCTTTTTTTTTTTAAGGAAGATTTATTTAGTGGGTAACTTACAAATGAAGGGATAGGTAGGTGGCGGGTTCTGGAAAAGACGCAGCGCAGTCCGGCGGTGTTCTCTGGAGAACTCTCCTCGGTCTACCTCTCGCATCTAGGTCCAGGAAACAAGGGGTTGGAACATTCTATAGTCCGGCAGTCATTACCTCGTGACTACCTTGTGACTCTGTACTTTTACACTTCCTGGTTTCTGGAATCTGAACTGACTTGTTTCAGTAACTATTGGCCTATTCCTAGAAGGAGAAATCTTAGGCCTTAGTTTTTGGGTGAAAGCATTTTGGTCTTATTTCTAAGATGGCTCATTTTGGTCTCACAACAACAACAAAAAACCTATATATATACAGACCTGAAACGTGTGGACTCTGGTGTCTAGATGTGGCTTCCTGAAGCAACTTCATTGCAGGTAGAGCAAGAATGAAGAACAGAGAGAACTCAGGTGAGGGAAGGAGGGAAGGTAGTAGGTTCCTAGGCTATTCTGCAGCAGAACTCTGAGGAGATCAGGGAGTCCAATTAAAAACTTAGGGACTAGAGAGATAGCTCATCAGTTAAGAGAGTATACTGTTCTCACAGAGGACCCAAGTTCATTTCCCAGGACCCATTTTGAGCAACTCAAAATAGTTCCTAACTCCAGCTCTAGAGGTATCCAGTACTCTGGCCTTCACGGGTACCAGTACTCATATACATATACTCATTGTACTGGTTAGTTTTTTGTCAACACAAGCTAGGATCATTTGAGAAGAGGAAACCTCAGTTGAGAATGCATCTATTAGACTGGCCTGTAGGCAAGTCTGTAGGGCATTTTCTTTCTTTCTTTTTTTCAAGACAGGGTTTCTCCATGTAGCCTTGGCTGTCCTGGAACTCACTCTGTAGACCAGGCTGGCCTCAAACTCAGAGATCCACCTGCCTCTGCCACCCAAGTGCTGGGATTAAAGGCGTGTGCCATCACCACCCAGCTGCATTTTCTTGAGTAATGACTGATATGAGAGGGCCCAGCTCACTGAGGGCAGAGCTTCCCCTAGGTAGTCCTAGAAAGAAAACGGGTTGAGTAAGCCACGAGGAGCAAGCCAGTGAGCAGCACTCTTCCGTGGTATGTGCTTCAGTTCCCTGCCTCTAAGTTCCTGCACTTCTTGAGTTCCTGTCTTCGCTTTCCACAGTAATGGCCAGTAACCCGTAAGCTGCTTTTGGTCTTGGTGTTCATCACAGCAACAGAGAAAGGAAACTAGAATACCTACTCAGTCACATAATTAAAAACAAAATAAAACTTAGAGGGGGGGCTTTCTAAGTCATGGTGAAGGTTTCACTAGAAGTTTGTTGACTTGAGTCATTCCTTGTTAATGTGTAGACATGGACCTCCACATCTATTCCAGCCTTTTGTGAGAGTGTTGGAGAGGGCCATGCGCCCCTCTGAGCTCAGAAACCAGAGCATAGTGACGCCTTTGAACTCAGAGTGCCTGAGAAGAGCACCTAGGACAGTGCAGGAGCCAGGGGAACAGCGTCCTGAGCAACAGCTGATGCCCAGCCAGGAGACCTGCACATTCAGGAACGGGGCTGGGGAGATGGCTCAGGGGGTAAAGTGCTTGCTGTTCAAGCATGAGGATCTGAGTTTGAATCCCTGGAACCCATGTAAGCCAGATGTAGTAGCAGATCTATAATTCGAGTGTTCTCACAGTGAGATGGGAGGCAGGGACAAATTTCTCAAAGCCCATGGGCTAGGTAGCCTGGCTTACACAGTATGAATAATAAAGAGAAAAGCCTGCCTCAAACAAGGTGCAAGTTCAGGACTGACACCCCAGGCTGTCCTCTGCCCTACACAGGCACTATGGCATGTAAGCACCCACATTCACACCACACATGTCCATACAGATTAACATTAAATTAAATTTTTAAAACTTTTATTCTTCCCTCATATATTACATCCTGACCCTTGAAATTAAAAAAATTTTTTTTAAAAGTTTGAAATAGCAGTCTGTGCAGGGCTGTGTTGGCACACTCCTTTAATCCCAGCATTTGGGAGGCAGAGGCAGGCAGATCTCTGAGTTTGAGGCCAGGCTGGTCTACAGAGTAAGTTCCAGGACAGTCAGGGCTGTTACACAGAGAAACCTTGTCTAACAACAAACAAACAAACAAACAAACAAACAAACAAACAAACAAACAGAACAAAACAACTGTCTGCCTGTTTGTGTTTGATCTTATAAAGAGTAGGAAAGATAAAAAAAAAGGCTTTGCTGATTCATCTCAAGGACCCAGGCAGCAGAAATAGGACCAGCAGGTGACCAAGAGATGCAGGAATCTTAATAGAGAAGCGACTCCTGTAGGAAAAGGTGGGGAAGGGGCAGCAGAAGGGCTGGTGGGATGGCTCAGTGGGTAAGAGATGCTGCAGTGCAAGCTGGGAAGCCTGAGTTTGCACCCCTAGCAGCCACATGAAAGGCCAGGCATGATGCTGCAGTGGTGGTGTGCACCTTAATTCCAGCACTTGGGAGGCAGAGGCAGGGCTTTTGGATTTTGAGGCCAGCCTGGTCTACATACTAAGTTTCAGGCCAGCCAGGGTCTCTCTCAAGGAAAAAAAAAGCCAAGAGTGGTGCCTTAGGGTTTCTATTGCTGTGAAGAGACACTATGACCATGGCAGCTCTTACAAAGGAAAACGTTTGAT
Source organism: Peromyscus nudipes (assembly GCA_902168325.1). Taxonomy (NCBI): domain Eukaryota; kingdom Metazoa; phylum Chordata; class Mammalia; order Rodentia; family Cricetidae; genus Peromyscus; species Peromyscus nudipes. The sequence continues at coordinate 8,863 of CABHPH010161164.1, forward strand.
TGGGGCTGGCTTACAGTTCAGAGGTTCAGTCCATTATCATCATGGCAGCATACAGGCAGACACGGTGCTAGAGAAGGAGCTGAGAGTTCTACATCTGGATCTGCAGGCAGCTGGAAGTGAACTGTACTAGGTATAACTTGAGCATAGGAGACCTCAAGCCTACTTCCACAATGACCCACTTCCTCTAACAAGGCCATACCTCTCAATAATGCCACTTCCTATGAGCTTATGGGAGCCAATTACATTCAAACTACCACATTCCACTCCCTGGTCCCCATAAGTTTGTAACCATGTCATAATGTAAAATGCTTTTAGTCCAACATCAAAAGTCCCCATAGTCTATCACAGTCTCAACAATGTTTTAAAGTCCAAAGTTCAAAGTCTCTTTTGAGATTCATGCAATCTCTTAATTGTAATACCCTATAAAATCAAAATAAAAAAACAGATCACATACTTCCAACATATAATGGCACTGTTCCAAAAGGTAGGGAAGTGGGCATGTGAGAAATACTGGACAAAAACAAGACCAAAAACCAGCTGGGCAAACTCTGTATCTTCATGTCTGATGTCAAAACACTCTTCAGTTTTCCAATCCATTTCAGCTTTGTTGACTGCAACACACTTCTTTCTCTGGGCTGGTTCCACTCCCTGTTAGCAGCTTTCCTCAGCAAGTATCCCATGACTCTGGCATCTCTAATATCTTAGAGTCTCAAAGGCAATCCAGGCTTCACCTTCACAGCTTCACACAATGGCCTCTCTGGGCCTCCATTCAGGGACACCCCTGCCACATGCCTGGCCTCAGCAGTTTTCCTTAGTTGCTGAGGAGTACTCAATAACCCTTTTCTTCTATCCTTGATTCCAAAGCCAGAACCATGTGGCATAAGCTGCCAAGTTCTGCTGCTTGCTGGGGCTGGATCATATCACCCTCTTTCAATTACATCTTCACTAGTCCACTGTTTTTGATGGTTTCCTTTTCCACCTAAGCTTGGCTGTCCTGGAACTGGATCTGTAGGACAGACTGGCCTTGAACTCAGAGATCTTACAATTGCATCTTCACCAGCTTTCTGTTTTTGATGATTTCCTTCACCGCCTAAGCTTGGCTATTCTCAAACCTGCTCTGTAGACCAGGCTGGCCTCAAACTCAGAGATCTACCAGCCTCTACCTTCCGAGTGCTAGGATTAAAGGTGTGCACCACTGCCGGGTGGTGGCGCACACCTCTAATCCCAGCACTTGGGAGGCAGAGGCAGGTGGATCTCTGTGAGTTTGAGGCCAGCCTGGTCTACAAAGTGAGTTCCAGGAAAGGCACAAAGCTACATAGAGAAACCCTGTCTCAAAAGAACCAAAAAAAAAAAAAAAAAAAAAGTGTACACCACCAAACTCAGCTGTAAGATTTTCTTTAATTGCTGGGCGGTGGTGGTGTACACCTTTAATGCCAGCATTTGGGAGGCAGAGACCAGATGAATATCTGTGAGTTCAAGGCCAGCTTGGTCTACAGTGTGAGTTCCATGATAGCCAAGACTATACAGAGAAACCCTGTCTCGAAAAACCAAAAATTAAAAAAAATTCTTTAATTCCTTTTCACAAGTTTGGAAACTTAGTTGGGTGAGATCTTGCCCCGAGGCCACCACTCCATTTATTCTATTTCTTAATCTGTTTATCTCCTTGAACACACGACTTAACTCCATTCCATTTCCTAGTGCTCCTTTTCTCTTTAAATTATACATTTTGTATTTTTACTTTCTCAGATTCTTCCTTTTCATTATAAGTCTTCATTAGCGTTAACACTAATAACCATATGACAGAATCTATACTAGGCTGTTTTGAGATTTCCTCTGCCAATGGAATTAATCCAAATCTCTTCAATTTAGCCTCAAAGCAGACTTTTTGGACAAGGGCAAAAGGCACCCTCATTCTTCACCAAAATATCACAAGAATGATCTCTAGGCAACATTCTAAAATTATTCTCTGAATCCTGTTGAGCCAGGCCCCCACAGTTCATCAAATCACACTCAGCAGCACTATCTTCCATGCTCCTAGTAGGATGGCTCATTAAACAGTACTTAAAACATTCAACTAGTTTTCTAGTCCACAGTCCCAAGGTCCATATTCCTTCAAACAAAAGCATGGTCAGGTCTATCACAGCAAACCCCACTCTTGGTACCAACTCCTGTCTTAGTTAGGGTTTCTATTGCTATGAAGAGACACCACAATCACAGCAACTCTTATAAAGGAAAACATTTAATTGGGGCTGGCTTACAGTTTCAGAGGTTCAGTCCATTATCATCCACAGTGGGGAGCATGGCAGTGTGCAGGCAGACAGGGTACTGGAGAGGTAGCTGGAACAGGAAGTCAACTGAGACACTGGGCAGTATCCTGAGCACAGGAAACCTCAAAGCCTGCCCCCACAGTGACACACTTCCTCCAACAAGGCCATACCCATTGCAACAAAGCCACACCTCCTTATAGTGCCACTTGCTATGAGCTTATGGGGGCCAATTACATTCAACTACCATACATGAACATCAGAAGCCAGAGTTCTGTGTCTGGTGTTTGGCAGGGCCTGGGTGGCCAAGGGAGCTGAGGGAAAGTCCTTTTTCCTGTGGGAACTCAGTCCAGCTGCCAGTGAGTAGGGAGCAGAGCTGTGTCACTGGGCTTTCTGAAGGTTACTCCTGGCAACTTAGTTTGGCCTTGTTGTGGCCTTTGGCTAGGATCCAGTCTGCCCCAGGGTTTCTGTAGAACAAGAGCGAACTTCTGCCCAGGCTGGCCACAGAACCAACTGCACCAGGAAGCCTGATGTCCTCCTTGAGAGGGTGAAGCTGTCGCCAGAATAAAGACAAGTGAGACCCAGGGCCCGCTGCCTCCCAAGAGAGGCCCAATTAGAGCAGTAAGCAGTTCCCACCAGAGCTCTGGCTGACCCTCAAAGCCAGCCACGTGGACAGGCCCCAGCAGGCTGTGTGATTAACCGCAGAAGCCTAGCCGCCTGCTGGGTCTGGCCTCTGGAGCATCAAAGGAAGGCAAATGCTGCCAAGGAGGAAGGCCAGCTCTCTCGCTTCCACAGGGAAGGCAGCTGCAGCACCCAGGGGGAGGAGAGTGAACCCAAAGGGCTCCTGAGACCTCCTTCTGGAGCCAGAGAGAAGGCATCATCATAGACCCAGGAAAGAGATGACCCCACAGGTCCCTATCACTGCCTCCCAAGGAAGGCTTAGCCTTCTTCCAGGAAAGGGGGAATGGGTGCAAACAAGCAAATGCCTTTCTGCTATCCATCTGTCCATTCATTCATTCATTTGTTCATTCATTCATTCACTCATTCATCCGTCCATCCGTTCACTCATTCACTCATTCATCCATCCACCCACCCATCCACCCACCCACCCACCCATCCATCTATCCTTTCATCCATCCATTCATTCATTTGTTCATCTGTCCGTCTGTTCATTCATTCATTCATTCATCCATCCATCTACCCACCCACCCACCCATCCATCCATCCATCCATCCATCCATCCATCCATCCATTCATTCATCCCTCCATCTATTCATTCATCTATCTATCCATCCATCCATTCATTCATTCGTTCATTCATTCCCCAAGGACCTCCACCTACAGAATACCTAGTGAACGACTCAATCTCAAAAATCTTTCTTCTATGGAAGTCAGATTGAAAGCAAATTAACCTGTGAGGAAAACAATCAGAGGCAATGGAGCTGGGTTATGGGTAACAACTTGAACCCCAGCTCTGAGACAGGGTCTCATGTAGCCCAGGCTGGCCTCAATCTAGTTATGGAGCTGAAGATATCTTTGAACTTCTGGTCTTTCACTCCCTACCAACTGCATGATGGGATTATAGGCTTATGTCACATGCCCAGTTTATGCCGTACTGGGAATGGAACCCAGGGCTTCAGGCATGCTAGGCAAGTTCCCCACCAGCTGGGCGAAATTCTTAGCCACGTCTCTATTTTCTCCCAGGCTGGTCTCAAACTCCCGGGCTGAAGAGATCCTCCTGCTTGTATGAGTTACCATGTCTGGCTCTTCCTGTTTGCCTGGCTTCTTCCTCTGTAAGGTGGGGGTAATTAAGTACTTGTAACACACAAGTTAAAAGGGTTAAGTGAATGAGTAATTGTAGATTATCCAAACTGTGCCTGCCTGTCGTGAATGTCACATCAATATGTGTTAATTTTAAATAAGGCCTCTAGAGCTGGGGAGCCGGCTCAGTGGGTAAATTGCTTGCTGTGCAAGCAATGAGGGGGTCAGTTCAGACCCCAGCACCCACACCTGTGACTACAGCGCTGGGCTTGGGGTGCAGAGACAGGGGGATCCCTGGAGCTCTTGGCCAGCCAGTCTAGCTAAAACAGCCAGCCCCAGGTTCAGTGAGATATCCCGTCTCAAAACATAAGGGAGAATAGCAGAGAAAGACAGCCAACCGTGACTCCTAGCTTCCAAGTGTGCACGCCGAAGGGCGCACCCCCCACACGCATGTAAATACACTACACGATCACTCACAGGCACACACAGGGGCAGTTTCCAGCCATGATGGTTCTATGAAGGATCTGACTGGGAGGCTGGAGAGAAGGCTCAGCAGATGGCTGCTTTTCTAGAGGATCCAGGTTCGATTACCAGCACCCACATGGTAGCCCAAATGCTCTGTAGCTCCAGTTCTGGTGGGTAGGAGGGTGTCCGACACCCTCTTCTGGCCTGTTCGGACACTGCATGCATGTGGTGTACAGACATACATGTCACAAAACAGTATACACATGAAATATAAAATAAAATTTAGAAAAGAACGTGATTTGGAGAATATGTGGGATAGTAGAGACTCTTAGAGGAGGTGAAGGTTAAGGTGATGTGAGCTTCAAGGCCAATTGAGATCATGCCTCATTTAAGAGCAGGGTCACATGATCATGTTTACAGCAAATCACTAGTGGGCTGTGATAAAGCTCAGTGGGTAAAGGCTTTTGACACCAAACCTGAGTTCAGTCCCGGGGAGCCACATGAAGAAGAGAACCAACTCCCAAAAGTTGCCCTCTGACCTACACATGCACACACAATCAATAAATAAAATATAACAAAAATGAATTTAAAAATCCAAACCAAATCACTGGCGTGACATCAAGGATTGCCTTCAAGGCCCATTCACTATCATAAGCCACTGACAAGAAAGGGGCCACATAATTTCTAGAGCTATGCGATGCAATATGGGAGTTACACCTGCATGTGTGCATGTAAGTTTAAGTAAAATGATTTGGAATCCAGGCTGGGCATGGCTGGGCCCACCTGTAATCCTAGCATAAGGGAGACAGAGATAGGAGGAGCGGGGATGCGAGTCCATCTTAGACTCACAGTGATTGTCGCCCTGCGTCTAGGTAGGCAGATTGATTCAGTTTCTCAGTTACATCAGTCACATTTTAAATGTTCAAGCCTGGGCTGGGGATGCAGCTCAGTTGGTGGAGTGTTTGCCCAGCACCACATAAATCAGACAAGGTGATATGTAGGGTAACTCCTGTACATGGAAGGTGCACACGGAAGGACCAGAAGGTCCAGGTCACTCTCTGACGTAGGGAGTTTGAAGCCAGCCTTGGCTACCTGAGATTCTGTCTCAAAACAAACATCAAATGCTTGTTTTATGTTGTGGTTAAGCTACTAATCTGGACGGCATTAACACAGAATAGTCTCTCCCATGCCTCACAGAAAGGAAGCTTGGCCAGAACTGTTCTAGGTAAGCTCAAAGGGACAAAGAGCAACTTTCAAACTCCAAACCCCATCTTTGTCAGAAAACTGAGAAACAATAACTTTCAAACTTACAGTGGTAAATTGTGGAATGAAAAAAAAAATCTTTCGTTTTGCTTTTTTTTTTTTTTTTTTCTGAGACAGGGTTTCTCTGTGTAATAGTTCTGGCTGTCCTGGAACTCACTCTGTAGCCCAGGCTGGTTTAGAACTCAGAGATGCTCCTGCCTCTGCCTCCTGAGTGCTGGGATTGAAGGTGTGCACCGCCGCCGCCGTTACCCTTTTATTTTTGTGTGCATGGTCCTAGGGTCTCCCGCTTGTTGGACAAATGCTCAACCAGAGTTCCATCCCACCCCCAATAGTCATTACTTATTTTATAAAGTGGCCAGTGGCAATGAAGAAAAAGTTTAAATAGATTTTTAAAAATGTATTCATTTTCGTTTCTGCCTGCTTGTCAGTACATGTACCACATGCATGTAATATCTGAGGAGGTCAGAAGAGGGCATCAGAGCCTCAGGTACTGGAGTCAGAGGCAGTTGTGAGCAGCCCAGTGTGGGCGATGGGGATTGAATCCTAGTCCTCTGTAAGAGCAAGTGTTCTTAACCACTGAGCCATCTCTCCAGCACCCACTCATGGATTTTCAAAACAGATTACTAAAAAAGATTTTATTATGTATTGGATACTATTGCAAGATGACAAAATTTTGAAGTTTTGGTATTATATTATTGTATGTGCATGCACACACACACACACACACACACACACACGCACACACGCATACACACATGCATGCATGCACACACCACAGCAAGAATATGAAGGTCAGAGGACAATTTTCAGGAGTTGGTTCTTTTTCCATCATGTGCATCCAAGGGATCAAACTTAAGTCATCAGGCTTGGAGGCAAGGACTTTTACCCACTGGGCCATTTTACCCGATGACAGCATTTAAAAATTGGAATTAAGGGCAGCAGGTATGGTGGCGCACGCCTTTAATCCCAGCACTCAGGAGGCAGAGGCAGGAGGATCTCTGAGTTTGAGGCCAGTCTGGTCTAGAGTGAGTTCCAGGACAGCCAGGGTTACACAGAGAAACCCTGCCTTGAAACCCACCCCCCCAAAAAATGGAATTAAAGAAAATCAATCTAAGAAATGGTAAGAAAGAAGACAATTAGGAACCCAGAAGATAAAGTGCATAGCAAAATGAGTATTCAAATCCAAATTTATTAGTGATATAATATTAGTGATGGAATGTTTCCATTAAACAATATTTCCATACCAGTAAAGTCGTCCATATGTTGTTTACAAGATAAATGTCTGCAGTAAAAAGATACAGGAAGGTTGAAAGTTAAAAAAAAAAAAGCAAGAAAAGACTAGACTATATACATTTGCAAACACTAACCTTAGGAAAGCTGCTGTAACCATAGCAACATGAGATAAAATGGGCAAAGTCATTGTGTTAGTCAGTTTTTGGTTACTGGGACCAAATACCTGAGAAAAATAACTTAAAGAAATGAGCTGGGGATGTAGCTCAGTTGGCAGAGTGCTTGCCTGGAATGGACAAAGTCAGTAATCAGCATTGCAGAAACTGGGTGTGGTGCCACCTGCCTAATCCCAGCACTCAGGAAACAGTGGCAGGAAGATCAGAAGCTCATGGTCGTCCTACACAGTGAGTCTGAGGCCAGCCTAAGCTATGTGAGACGCTGCCTGTCTCAAAAAGGGTGGAAGGGTTCTCCTGAGGAGAGAGCTCAGTTGGGAAAGTGTTTTTGCAAAATCATGAGGATCCAAGTTCAATTCTGGGCACCATCTTAAAAGCCAGGTATGGTGGTACTTGCCTGAATTTCCAGCCCTTGTGAGGCAGAGACAAGAGAATTTCTGGGGCTTGCTGGCCAGCAAATTTAGCCAAAGTAACAAGCTCCAGGTTTAGTGGGAGACCATGTCTCAAAAAAAAAAAAAAAGAAAGAAAGAAAAAAGGTGGGAAACAAAGGTGGAAGATATGCAGACTCAACATGCACACACATGCATTTGCACCTATACATGTGCACCTGTGTACATGCATGCTCACACATGAATGCATACCCACAAAACAACTTTCTGAAGGAAAAATCTACTTTAGCTTGTGGTGTCAGAGCTTCTGGTTCATGGTCAGCTGACCTCACAGTTTCTGGACTGCAGTGAGACAGAAGCAGGGTGGAATGGTGGGGGGAAGGGAGAGGCTGCTACCAGATGGCAGCCAGGAAGAGGTGGAAGAAGGGAAAAAGAGACCCTGGAAAGCACTCCCCAGGCGGCACTTCCTCTAACAAAGTCCCACCCTGGGCTGGGCTGGGGAGATGGCTCCGTGGCTAAATCTGGCAGAGGATTGGAGCTGGGTTCCCAGCACACACTAGGAAGCTCACAAGGCCCCTCCTCCTCCTTTCTCCTACCCTCCAATATTTTCACTAAATTAAGACTCTACTGGGGCTGTAGAGATGGCTCAGTGGTTAAGAGCTCTGGCTGCCCTTCCAGAAGACCTGGGTTCAATTCTCAACATCCACATACATGGCAGCCACACAACTGTCTGTAACTCCAGTTCCAGGGGATCCAAGATACTAGGCTTGCACAGGCTGAACAGACATTCAGGCAAGCAAAACATTCATACATAGAAGTAAATGTACTTAAATAAATAAAAGACTTAATCAATGTACTGTGTATGGTGGCACACACCTTTCATCCCAGCACTTGAGAGGCAGAGGCAGGTGGATCTCTGTGAGTTCAAGGCCAACCTGGTCTACAGAGTGAGTTCCAGAACAGCCAGGGCTACATGCTAGAGAGACCCTGCTTAAAAATAAAAATAAAAAAAAAATAAAAAAGTACTCTATCAATGTGTCCATCTATTGATCAGAGCATAAAAATAAAATTGCCTTCCTCTTCCTCTCTTTAATTATTTTTAAGGTGTTTTTTTGAGACAAAGTCTTGCCTACCAAGCTGGCCTGGAATTTACTATGTAGCTGGGAATGACCTTGAACTTCTGATCCTCCTGCCTCCACCTTCAAGTGTTGGGATTTTAGGTGTGTACCACAGCGCTTGGTTTCTCTTTCTAAATTTTTCATGGTTTTTAATATCTGGGTAAATGGATTTGTATTCTTTTATATGTTGTACTTATTTTTAAATATTTATTTATTTAGTGTGTATGTATACCACATGTGTGTAGGTGCCTGTGGAAGTCAGAAGAGGGTGGTAGGTGTTGGATACTCTGGAACTGGAGTTATGGGCAATGTTGAGCCACCCAATGTGGGTGCTAGGAATTGAACCCAGGTCCTCTGCAAGAGCAGTGAGTGCTCTTAACTGCTGAATCATCTCTTCAACCCACCTATGTAGGTGTAACCAACCGTCTTATTAAATAAGAAACACAGA
>CABHPH010161164.1:24997-46804 GCA_902168325.1 Peromyscus nudipes
TTGGATGCCAATCTGAACTTGATGTTTTTGTTTTTGTTTTTGAGATAGGGTCTCATGCAGTCCAGGCTGGCCTCAGTTCCCTATGTAGCCAAGGATGGCCTTGAACTTCTGATCTTCCTATCTCTACCTCCCAAATGCTGGGATTATATGAATGCTTCACTATGCCTAGTTTTAGGCAGTGCTGGACATCAAACCCAGGGTCTCACGCATGGTAGGCAAGCACTCTACCAACTGAGCTACAGCCCCAGACCCTGTGACTATGTTTTGGAAAAAACAAGAAAAGTGTTTTGTACATGGTGAGGTGGTAGGTGGGGGGTGAATTATGCCCCTAAAAGATATATTCTAGGGCTGGCAAGGTGGCTCAGTGGATAAAGGCACTTGCTACCAAGCCTGATGACCTCAGTTTGATCCCTAGAACCAACAGAGTAGAGGAAAGTGACTCCAGGAAGCTATCCACTGACCTCCATGGTCTGCTGCATACACATGTGTACTAGGTTTGCATTCCTGTGACCAAAATATTTACTGGCAATCCTTGAAGGTTTCAGAGCAATTTCAGTCCATCATGGTGGGGAGCATGATGGTAGGGGCCCGTGGCAATGTACTGGTATTGGGGTAAAGTGGTACCCAAATCAGGAGCCAGTGATGCATGTAACCTTGAAAGGTCCACCCTCCCAGCAGGCTCCACCTCTCACGAAAGAGCTCCACAGAGAAGGGATTTTCTTCTCCATGGCGCCTGTCTCCCACATCTTCAGTCTCTCTCTGTTATGGTGTGTGCTTGTGGGTAGGAATGTCTGTGAATGCACCTGTGGAAGCCACAGTGATACCATTCATGTGTCTTTCCTATCACTCTCCTCTCTTTTTGAGACAGGGTCTCTCACTGAGCCTAGAAACTCACTGACTAGGCTGCTCAGTGAGCCTCTGGGATCCTCCTGTCTCTGCCTCTCAGCATGTTGAAAAGATAAACTCTCCACAGTGAGCAATCACTCCACCCCCTCAGCAAAGTAAGGAGACAGCTGTTTACTGAGACACTCAGGGCTGCCTGTGCCTACTGCTCAAAGATGAGCTGGCCATGAATAGGAGATCTTACTAACATATACACCTTAGGCTTCTGCAGCCCCTGCTGTCCTTAACCTCTTTCAAGGCCCTGTCCAGCTTACAACCTAAACAATTCCCTTTCTTTTTCCTTCTTTCTTCCTTTCTTCCTCTCTTCCTTCCTTCCTTCCTTCTTTCCTTCCTTCCTTCCTTCCTTCCTTCCTTCCTTCCTTCCTTCCTTCCTTCCTTCCTTCCTTTCCTTCTGTCTCTCGCTTTTCTTTCTTTTTTCCTTTTTTTCTTTCTCAAGACAGGGTCTCACTATGTAGCCCTGGCTGTCCTAGAACTCACTGTGTAGACCAGGCTGGCCTTGAACTATAGATATCCACCTGCCTCTGCCTCCAGAGTGCGGGGACTAAAGGTGTGCACTTCACTTTGAACACTCTAAACAGAGAAGGGGACTGCAAATCTGGCCACTTCGGCAGATGGGAGGTTTACACAGCAAAGATACTGCATATTGCCAGAATTATTTTAAGTGTACCAGCAGATTTTTTGTTTGTTTTTGAATAGTTGTTGCCTAGGTTGTTCTTGCCCACCTGGCAGAATTATCTTTTTGCTGACAAGAGCACAGAGGACTTAATGGCAGACCAGGACTTCAGGGTGGTTGTGACCCCAGGCTGCCCCCTTGAGCTGTCTGCCTGTTAGAAGTATGTCTTTTGTTAGGGAAGGGGCTGGTTGTAAGTCTGTTCTCCTCGTTTGTTATGGGAATGAGGTCTAATGGCTGAGTAGAACTGTTTGCCCTGGAGAACAGACATTTTCGTCCTGCTATCCTAAATCTTCTTATGTCTAACCAGCTTGGGTAGTAGACTACTTATCTTTAGAGTACTTTGGATACAGTGTCCCTTTAGCTAAATTCTACTTGTGTGACCTAATGTCTCCTAAACTATCTATTAGTAAGTCCTTTATAACATCAATTTCATCACTTGGAGTTTCTTCTACATCAAGCACTGGGGTTATAGGCATGTGCTGCTAAGCCTGGCTTTTTAGGTGTGTGCTGGGGCTCTGAACTCAGGGCCTCATGTTTGTGCTTTTCCCACAGAGTTCTCTCCCCAACTCCAGTCTGTTCATTAAAAATTATTATTATTATTATTATTATTATTATTATTATTATTATTATTATTATTTGGTTTTTCAAGACAGGGTTTCTTTGTGTAGCTTTGGAGCCTGTCCTGGAACTCACTCTGTAGACCAGGCTGGCCTTGAACTCACAGAGATCACCTGCCTCTGCCTCCCGAGTGCTGGGATTAAAGGTGTGCACCACCACCTTCAGGCTAAAAATTATTATTGTGTGCTTGTATGTGTCCACGATACACGTACGTGGGCATTCATGCCATTACAGCGAGTGTGTGGAGGTCAGAGGACAACTCTGTGGGGCTGGTTCTCTACTTCCACCTTTGTGTGTTTTGGAAATTCAACCCTAGTGGCCAGGCTTGTCCAGGAAGCTCCCTTACTGGGTGAGCCAGCTCCCTGACGACCCTGGCCTTTCCTTAGAGAGAAAGCTTCAGGACAGGCTCCAGTGCAGGATGGAGAGAGCAGAGACAAGAACGAACATGCTGCCAGAAAACACCAGGGTGAAGAAAGGCTGTCTCAAGAGTTAAGTAACCTCTGTACAGGGGCACAGGGTCCCCAGAGAGGGCACTGGCCACCCTGTGGATCACAATCACGGAGCAGCACAAAAACCTGGCACAAAAGAATATAAGGCCAGATAGAAATCAATACATCCGACTCTGACACTCAGTCCCTTCTTTGCCAAAGAGACTCCTGGCAGCATGTGGTGACTCTCCGGAACAGGCCTCTACTGTTTCCTGCTCCCACTTCAATCTGGGTTTTCCTAGCCCTCCCGAGGACACAGCCAGGTCTTTGAGACACATTTCCTAAGATGGTCGTGGGAAAAGCACAGCCAAACACAGTACTTACAAAGTCTGGATTTTGATTCACAAGGTTCTTTTACATATAATTCCCTTTCATCAACCAGTTTCTTTGTGAAAGAATCCAGAGGTGTTTAGTCTCAAAGGGAAGGCCCTCTAGTTCAGAGAATATTCCAGAAATACCATACAAGCCACATTACTGTCTCCCACAACCCAATTAGATAAGAAACATGGTCAGGAAATTGTCTCATACAATACGCAGTGCTATCCAATAGCAAACTGCAGACTTTATGGAACTCTAGCTGGGCAGGGGTTCAAGCTAGGAACACAGAACTTCTGTTGCCGGTCAATAGGAGACTAGGTAATTGGACCAACTCTTCCTCTACACACAAAAAGTCACACAAACATCCAACAATACCAAAGAGCAAACAGGGTACTACAGAGATACTAGCTGCCATCCAGGAAGGACAGGAACCCAGACAGGTGGAGATACTGCCTCGTTAAATCATAAGGTGGCTGGTAGAAGAGGCAGGGTGGTTGGGATCGGTGCCTGCATGAAGGATCCACCAAAGGTAGAGTGATGGTCACATTGTCTGTTTAGGATGGTGACCCCAGAGGACAGCCCCTAAAGAGTTATCAAGGCAACCAGGCTTGCTTAGTCTGATTGGTGTCAGTGGTTTAGGAACAAAACAGCCACCAGAGCCAGGCGGTGGTGGTAGTGTACACCTTTATCTCAGCAGGAGCATTCGCAGAGGCAGAGGCAGGCAGAGCTGAGTTCCAGGACAGCCAGGGCTACACAGAGAAACCCTGTCTCGAAAAACCCAAACCCAAACCAAACCAAACAATACAACCCACCTGGAGTTAGTGTGAGCCCAGAATTCCAGCTCCACTGGGCACCTCACAGAAGCAATCAAAAAGTCAGAAAGGAACCCTCCTAGGTCTCAAGATGTTCTAATCAGTTTTCAAAAATAAAGTCCACCAGGAAACAAAAAAAAAATAAGGCTGGGTGTGGCCGTGCACACCATGTTCCCAGCACTTTTTTGTTTATGTTTATTGTGAGAAAAGAGTTCATGTTGCCATATATTGCCCTATATGTTGCTAGCTATGTAGCTTAGTATGCCGGCACTTCTGAGCCTCGTGATTCCTGCTGCTTCCTGCTGGGGTTACAGGGACCCACCAACACACCTAGTTCTTGCAGTGTGTAGGATTACACCCAGTACTTTGTTGTTTTTGTTTTTGTTTTATTTTGAGACTGCGTTTCTCTGTGTAGCCCTGGGAGTTCTGGAACTTGCTCTGTAGACCAGGCTGGCCTCAAACTCACAGAGAGAGAGAGCTGCCTGTCTCTGCCTCCCCAGTACTGGGATTAAAGGTGTGCCAGGACTTCCAGTCCAGCCTGGGCTAGATGAGACCCTGTCTCAAAACAAACAGACTGTACAAGATTAAATAAAAGCAAATAGGAAATTTAAAAAGGTTTCTGACATAGGAACCAAGGAGAAGCAGCCAGAACTAGCCAACAGAAATATACTTTCAGTAGCTGGAGTCAGATTGAACACAGGTAAAAAGTTCTAGAAAATTCCCCCACTTGCCAGTAAGCCTGTGCCTATTAAAACTGTCACTTTCTCAAACTCATCTCCATTTAGTGCCTGATTTGTTACATCTGATTTTCAGCTGGCCTTCACCTCGTCCTCATGATTTGAAGTGCTGGGGATCGAACACAGGGTCTTGTGTGTGCCTGGCCCTGAGCCGCATTCCGGGTCTTTCACTTTTATTGAGGCGGGGAGGGTCTCACTAAGTTGCCTAGGCTGGCCTTGATCTCACTCAACAGCCCGTGGAGCTCTTGACCCTGTGATCCTCCCTTCCATTTCCTAAGTAGCTGGGATTACAGGTCTGCTTGGAATCTGGCCTCCAGTTAACTTCTTAGGAAGCAAATCTGACCGCTTCAGCCTTGTGACTGCTGAGTCTTGTAGTCTGTCCTCAAAGGCCCTGCCTGTTCAGCCCCTGAACCTGAACCTCTCCTTCACACACACACACACACACACACACACACACACACACACACACACACACACACACGCTTTCCTCAGTAGCTCGCCTCTGCCTTCTCTTGTTCCACTCCAAAGAATGTCTTCTATTCTTCAAAGTCTACTTGGTTTTGTTTATTCATAGTTGGTGTGTGTGCATGTCTGCACTTGCTGAAGTCAGCAGACAACTCACGGGAGTTGCTTCCCTTTCCACCACGGAGGTTCTAGGATCAAACTCAGGTCGTCTGGCTTGGCAGCAAGCACCTTTACCCACTGAGCCATCTCACGGGCCCCTCAAAGTCCACTTCCAAGCTCTTTTCTGAACTTTTCCTACACGTCTGGATTACAAACAGACACACTGTGTCTATTTCATACTCTGCGTGTGTGGTGTGTACGTGCGTATGGGCACACTCACCTGTTCACCAGACAGATAATGGTTGTCTTCCTCTTCACCTTATTTTTTAAGACAGGGTCTCTTGGGGGACCTAGAACTCCTTGTTTTCTGCTAGACTGGCTGGCCAGTTTGCCTCTGGGCCTCAGTCTCCCAGCACTGGGGTTAGGGAAGCACTGCCATGCCTGGCTTTTCACATGCCTCCAGGGATAAGTTCTTTACCCACCGATCTCAACTTCGAAGTTGAGATCTTGTTAAATATTCGTTAAGATTCATGGCATGTAGCTCTATACCACTCAGAACAAACATTTAATCCTTATTTATGAAAGAATGAGGGTTTTTTTGTTGTTGTTGTTCAGTTTGTTGTTTTTTGGAGACAAGGTCTCACTACATAGCCTAGGCTAGCCCAGAAATCCTTTGACCTCCTAAGTGCTAGCATTACAGGCATGCGCCACCATACATGTTTTTTTGTTTTGTTCTGTTTTTTTAGTCAGGGTCTCACTATGTAGCCCTGGCTGTCCTTGAATGCATTATGTAGACCAGGCTGGCCTGGAACTCTCAGAGATTCACCTGCTTCTGCCTCCTGAGTGCTGGGATTAAAGGAGTGTGTCACTATGCCTGGTCTTTAACAGTAGATGAGACAGAGTATTATGGATCAAATTGTGCTCCCCACTAAAAAAAAAAAAGTTCATATATTGAATCCCCAACCTCCAAAGTAACGATAGTTGGAGAAAAAGCTTTAGAAGAGCTAGTTAGGGTTAAATGCCATGTTCAGAGAGGGCCCTGTTCCAGTGGAATGTGTCTTTAAAAGAACAGGAGGAGCCAGGTGTGTGTGGTCAAACACTCTCGTAATCCCAGAATTTGGGAGGGAGAGGAGGGAAGATCGGGAGTTCAAAGCCAACCCTAGGAGGTTTCTATGTGAGACCCTATCTCAAAAAGCAAAACCAAAAGAGATGAATGACATTTCCCTCTGTTGCTAAAATTCCTTGGTGGGGGGATGTAAGTAATGACTATCCCTCCTTCTAAGACCCCAAAGACAAACCAAGGCACAGTTCCTTCAAAGTTCACTTTGGGAAAACCAATGAGTTTATTGGGCTTCCCTACAGAGTACAGGTGAAGGGTTACTCACTGGAGTGTGGATGTTTCACCCACAAAGACTTCATAGTCTTTGCCCAGCAGGAATCCTGACTTTCCCACACACTGGCATGGGTGGAGCACCCACCCTCCCATCCCTATGCATACTCTATCCCCTCCCTGAGGCTGTGTGCCATTAGGGCAGAGTTGCACACAACAAGCTGTAGGATGCAGCTGTGACCACTCCCTGCTTCTCTGTTCTGGCAGTAAACAGTCAACAAGCCCAGTTGGGATTTTCCTTGTGGACGCAGCTGAACTCCCTAAGACGGTGGCTGTTTGGCTTGGAGAGTGGTCCTGTACTACACACTCTTCCCATGCATGTTCCTCAAGATCGCCCAGTGAGGATGCAGAGAACACAGTTGTTGGAAAGCCAGGGAGAGGCTCGATAGAAACCAAACCTCTTGACACCTTTATCCGTAGAACTGTGAGAAAATGCACTACTGTCCAAGACATGGTCTGTCCTGTTTACTAGGACAGCCTGAGATGAGGTGTCACCATTGCCAAGATTTCAAACATCAAATTTAAAAAAATTTATGTGTATAAGCATTGTGTTTGCATGTGTGTGTACCATATACATGCCTGGTGCTGGAAGAGGCCAGAAGAGGCCATCCAATCCTGTGGAACCTGACTTACAGATGGTTGTGAGCCTTTTTTTTTAAACGTGTGTGTGTGTGTGTGTGTGTGTGTGTGTGTGTGTGTGTCCCTCTGCAAATCTCTCCAGCCTGATTTCAAACATTTTTAGACACACTTTTAGCTACACATCTTCCATGAGAGAGGGAGGAACTGAGAACTGACAATGAGCAGGCTGGGGACACCATGACACTAAGAACGTGAACAGCTTTTTAAAAAGTTTTATTTCAAGAACCTTGTTTTTTAACTGGTATTCCAAAAAAAGGTGGGTCAAAGTACAAAAAAAAAGTCAGTTGAATAACAGCAGAGGTTTAGAAATCACAGCTGCAGAAGCAATGTACAGACAGCAGACAAAACGATCCAATATATGCAATCCTGCTCAGTTTCTTTGCTTATTTTAAGTGTTTTCCCCCTCCTACAAAACACATCAGAGCATGCCATGAGATCAGAAAAAGAAAAGCTTAACAAATGGTTACGAGAAGCCAACTGTGTACAAGAGGAGACACCAGTCCTTCCCTCCCCCACCCCCCTTCCTCTCTTCTCGCTCTGTTTCAGGTCAGGTTATTCCGGAGACAGTTCACCTCCACGTCCTCTTGGTCCCCTTTGCCACCCTCAAGTTTGGGTGACATGGAGTTCTGGATGTTGAAGGACTCTTCCTCCTTCAGGCAGGACTTGAGAGCTTCCTGGATTTTGTGGGGAGCACTGGGGTCATCCTAGAAGAGGAGAAAGTTGGAGGATTGTCGGGAAGGAAGACCCAGGTAGAAGGACCTTCCTAGCCCATGGCGGGACTCCCTAGACTGGAAGAAGTGAGAGGTGCCTGAGGGGGGATGTGAGCAGCAGTCAGTGAGGAACAGAAGTTCACAGGTGACCTCAGCACTAGGGAGGTGGAGGCAGGAGAATCAGGAATTCAGCGTTAGCCTTGACTACATAGCAAGTTCAAGACCAGCCTGTACTGTGTGGAATTCTGTCTCAAAAACAAACAGGCAGGCAGATACAAGTAATCAGATTATCAATAATTTTACTTCAGGCCATTCATCTTTTCTCACAAAGAGAAATGAGGAAAAAACTTGTCTATTTATTTATTACAATTTATTTGTTTGTTTATTTATTTATTTATTTATTTATTTATTTATTTATTTATTTATTGGCAAGGTCTTATGTAGCCCTTGCTAGCCTGGAACTCATGTAGACCAGGCTAGTCTTAAACTCACAAACATCTGACTGCTTCTACCTCCCTAGTGCTGGGATTAAAGGCATATACTGCCATACCTGGCTATTTCTTTTTTAAAGATTTTCCCAGAAAAGATCTATTTTATTATTATTTTTAGTTATGTGTATGTGCATGTATCTGTGTGTGGGTATGTGCACCTGAGTACAGGTGCCTGCAAAAGCCAGAGAGGCCTCAGGTTCCTCTGAAACTGGAGTTAATGGCAGTTGTGAGCTGCCTGATGTGGGCTCTAGGGAATTGAACTTGGGTCTTCTGTAAGAACAGCAAGTGTTCTCTACCTTTAAACTATCTCTCCAGCCCAAGAAACAGATCTTTTTAGTACTTGGCTAAGGGTCCAACGTTCACAAGAGATGGCTTGCTAGTCAGTGTTCCCAGTGGGACCCACACCGGACTATGGTTTCATATGACTTCTCCATATAGCCAACTAGAGGTTAAAGACTGCATGGGACTCATGCTGTCAGAACTGACCTGCTGGACACTATCTCAGAAAGCCCCAGGAAGCCCAGCCACCTCAGGGGCCTCCCACATTTTGTGTTTGGCCCATATTCAAGCCGAGGGTTCAGAACTCACTTTGGAGGTACACCTGTGCCCAGAACAGGCACCTGACCTTGGCTGCATTTGCCCATTAAGGGTTTCCAGGAAGCCCACATCTGCATAGACCTAACTCTGCATTCTGAGCTCTCAGAGGGCTGCCATGGCAACTCCTGCCCCACTCCTTCCATAAGGACCATTGGAGGGAGGATGACAGTCAGGGCGACTCCTCAGCACCAGCTTCTCAGGGGCCCCGAATAGCCACTGTAAGCATGCAGCCTCTGCTGATTAAACCGACAGGCTCATGTTCATCGAGAAGGGTAGAGATGGGGCCGGAGAGGCAGTTCAGTGGTTAAGAGTACTTACCGTTTCTTCCAGAGGACCCAGGTTCAGTTCCCAGCACCCACCTCACTCCATTTCCAGGGGATCCCACACTCTCTGGCCTCCTTGGGTACCAGGCAAGCATGTGGTGCACATAAACTCACACCTGCCCATGTTTATATACTTTTAAAGGCCAGAATATGCTCGTCTCACTAGATAGCTTTTATTTTATCTGTTTGTTTGGTTTTTGAGACAGGGTTTCCCTGGGATTAAAGTGCTGGGATCAAAGCGGTGTTTCACCACCTTTTGGCGGATTTTCTTGTTTTGTTTTGAGATAGGGTCTCACTGAGGTCCTGGCTGTCCTGGAACTCACCGTCACCCAGACTGGCCTAGAACTCACAGAGATCCGCCTGCCTTTGCCTCTGCCCCTCAGTGCTAGAATTAGAAGCATTCACTATCACCCCCAGACTGGTTTTTACTTTATTTTATTTTTTTCCACTGAATTTTTTTTAATTTATTTTTTAATTACACTCATGATATTCCTCCAGACTGGTTTTTAAAAACTCCTTATCTGTGTGTGTCTGTGTGAGTGTATGCACACATGGGCTGCATGTTTGTGGGGGACAGAGAAGGCATCAGGGTCCTCGTTTATCATGCTCCATCTGTTCTTGGGAGGCAGGGGCTGAACCCAGGCTCCTGTTTTCTCAGCTAAACTGGAAACCAGCAAGTCCCAGCCATCCTCCTGCCTCTGCCTACCTTGAAGCTGGGATTGTGGGAGCACAGCTTGCTATGGGGGTGCAGGGCTCAGAAGTCCAGTCCTAGTGACTGGTGTGGCAAGCTTTTAACTCCCGAGCATCCTCTAGCTCCTGTTTAATCTTTAAAGTTAATTATGAGTATTATGTGTGTGTGTGTGTGTGGGGGGAGTGCCACAGTGCTCATGGGGAGGTCAGAGGACAACTGTGGGGGCTGGTTCTCTCTACTGTATGGATTCCAGGGGTCAAACTCAGGTCATCAGGGGCTTGGTGGCAAGTATCTTTGTTTGCTGAGACATCTTGGCAGCCTGTTTGTTTTTGAGACAGGGTCGCTTGTACCAAACTGGTTTTGAGCTTAGTGTAGTTAAGGATGAACTTGAGCTGCTGATAGTCTTATTTTTACCTTTCAAATTCCAGAATCACATCATGCTCAGCTTCCTAAAAAGAATTCTTATTTTGCTTGTCTACTTATTTTTTAGTTTTTGATACAGGTCTTACTACATAGCCTAGGCTGCCTTTGAACTTGCTATGTAGCCCAGGCTGACCTCATGATCCTTCTGGCTCTGCCTTACCAAATATTTGAATTACAGGTGTGTGACACCACATAATGGGTTCTTCCTTTAGCCTCTTTCTTTCTTTCCTTCTTTCCTTCTTCTCCCTCTCTCTCTCTCTCTCTCTCTCTTTCTTTTAAGGTTTACTTATTTAAAGTTTTTTTTTTTTTTTCCGGCCGGGCGGTGGTGGCGCACGCCTTTAATCCCAGCACCTGGGAGGCAGAGGCAGGTGGATCTCTGTGAGTTCGAGGCCAGCCTGGTCTACAGAGCAAGTTCCAGGAAAGGCACAAAACTACACAGAGAAACCCTGTCTCGAAAAAACAAAACAAAAACAAATAAAGTTTTTTTTTCATTTTACACACCTCCCACTGTTCCCCTCCCTCCTCCATCACCCCCCTCATAGGGAGTAAGGCCTCCCTTGGGTATTCAGCATAGGCTGGCTTTAGTCACTTTCTAAGTTCAAGGTAGGGCAGGAGAAATAGCTCAGCTGGTAGATAGAGTGCTTGCCCAGAATGCAGGAGACCCCTCCCCCAACTCCCACCCCAACAAAAGAGGTAGGACAGTCTGCAAAGCCAAGAAAAGCACAGCGGGGCCTCTAGTCACCTCTCCTCTTTAAGAATGGTGTCAGGCTCCTCTAGAGACCCTCTCACCTCATCACGTGCTCTTGGGGCCCACAGGAAAAAGAGCAGCGGGTGACTTACAGAGCTCTAATGTCACAAAGATGGGGAGGCGGGCCACCCCTCAAGGGCTCAGGGACTGTCAGCCAGTCCTGGTGACTCGGGCCTGTGATCCCAGCTACTTGGAGGGCTGGGGCAGGAGGATGGCAAATCCAGGCCAGTTTGAGCTACAGAGAAAACTGCCTTCTGGGCCATGGGGTCGGGGAAGCAGACCCTAAGAGCATGGAGCAGAGGTACAAACAGGGATCGTGAGCGAGCTAGGAACCTCCTGCAAAGAGAACAGGGAAGGGGCGCCTAAACCAAGGTGGGGTCCCTTCAGCCTAACTGTCTCTTGCAGAGCTGATCCTGTTAAGCCCAAGGTCACTGAAGCCACAGCAGATGGGCCATCTGCCTTTGACTTGGCAGATGTACCTGGCCATGAGGGACAGGACAGATACTTGGCACGCATCCCAAGAACCACTGTGGACCCCTATTCCCAATGCTCCACCCCAGCCATATGGGCGCTCTACGTCCAGGGGTAATGTGGGCTCAGGATCCCACATGTCCGGACACAAACCTCTCAGGGAAAAGGCAGCAGCTGTGTATCACCACAGCGCAAGCACAGTCTGGAAAGAGACAAGAGTGCTGAAGGGGATCGTGAGGGAACAGGGGCCAAACAGAATTCCCAGGAACCCTCTCAGACCTTCAGAGGACCCGCGGATCCCCTTTGATTGAACTAGTGAAGAACCACAGGGCAGCTGGCGGCGGGGCAGGCTGCCTGTGGGTTTCAGGTGACTTCATTCAAACTGAGCACCTGGCCCTTCCTCCCTGATGGTCGTCTTCAGAGGGGCAGCTCAGCAACACAGACGGAGCCTGTGGCATAGGTGGCAATGCCTCACCTTCTTAGTTCAGAGGAGTGGAGGAAGGAAAGGGTCATTGGCAAAGACCCCGGGAAAGGACACTGCCCAAAGCAGCAGAGGTCTTCAATTCTGAGGTCTTTAGAGTGTGACATGCAGAGTTTATGGTCAGGTAGGAAGATGACCAACTCTACTTCTACAAAAGAAATAACCCCTTTATTAGCATTTATGAAACTGGGCCTGTGAGATGGCTCTGTGGGTAGTGGTGATGGCTGCCAAGCCTGATGAACTGAGTTTCATCCCTGGAACTCACGGGGTAGAAGGAGAGAACTAACTCCTTCCTGTTCCCCTCTTGACCTGCACAGTGAGGTGGCATACACGCACCCATACACACGCAAGGAGAAGATGCTCAGGGTGCAAGCTCAGGCGAGGATGAGGTGTGTGAGTGTGTGTGTGCACGTGCACACGCAATCACATGTATACACGGTGTGCATGTGTATGTAAGGGCCACAGGTTGATTTTTGGTGTAACTCCTCAGCTGAAAATTACCTTCGAGATCCAAGAGGAACCAGGAGACTTTGACAACCTGGTCCTGCCATTCCCTGAGGGCTGGCCAACTGCTGTGCCAGCCAAGCCCACAGCCCCTTCTTAGGCAGATCCAAGGCGGCTACCCTGTTCTCTGCTCTGTTTCCAAAGCTGGGCCTCTCAACTCTGACCTCTCCACAGAGCTCAGCCAAGAACTGCTCTTTACGCAGGCTTTATGCAGACACGCAGCTCTAGGAGGAGCTATTTCCTCACCGTCCTTTTCAGAAGGGAAAGGAGTCAGTAACTGAAGCTGCCAGAAGAAGCAAACCTTCCTGAGGGCTTTTGCACTGTTAGGCTGGAGCAACTACATATTGGTCACATCTGCTGCCCCATTATACAAGACGGAAGGTCCAACAGAGGAGCCAAGACAGCCTGCACACACCATCATCTCTCGTGATCCACAAACCCTGACTGAATGTACTTCACGGACTAAGTCGTACTCCCAATCCTTTTGTTATTTGTTATTTGTTTATTTATTGAGATGGGATCTCAATATGGAGTCCAAGTTGGCCTCAGACTCTCTCTCTCTCTCCTCTCCAGACAAGGTCTCGAGTGCTGACTGAACTCCTAACAACCATCCTGCCTCAGCTCACAAGTGCCCGGATGACATTGTGAGTAAGCACAGTCACTTCAGAGAGGAAACATTCCTAGCTCACAAGAGGGGCCTCGAGACAGAACGGGTCTAGAACACTGAGGAACAACGAGCCCCGACTCCTCAGGTCCTAATCAAACAGCTTTTCAACTCTGCTTCAAAGCCATTGCTTAGGTCAGAGCATCTTGGGTAGTTCCCACCTCTGTGTAACTGTGATCTGTATCCTGACAAAGCGCTCATCTGAAAGCATGGAACCTGCATTATGTGCAAAATTCTTAGATCTAGATACGATATAATTTGGTTCGGATGGCTCCTACTTTATCTTTAAAATTCTCTGATAGTATCCAATATTGTACGGCTCAGGCTGGTCAGTTAGGCAGCATCTTCACAACAGGGTCTAGTGTGACCTTATTGGTGGGTTTCAACCGGTATCATGAACTTATCCTTCTGCAAACAGAATTACAAGCCGGGCGTGGTGTACACACCTGTAATCACAGCATTTAGGAGACAGAGGCAGGAGGATCAGGAGTTCAAACCTACTGTAGGCTACATAGCAAGTTGGAGGCCAGTCTGGGCTACACGAGACCCTGTCTCAACTCTAGCTCCCCCAAACCGCACCCCAAAGTCAGTCATGGTGGTGGCTTGTGCTTACAATTCCAGGAGTTGGGAGATTGGAAGTAGGAGAATCCATGCTGGTCAGTGACATAGTGAGGGGCTGTCTCAAAATAACAATCCCCCGCTCCCTGCCTACACAGGGATCGGAATTACCCTAATGAGCATGAATAAGCCTGCTAGCTGTTAGGGGCCTCAGAAAGCACCAAGGAGCAACAGGCTTCTCTACCTATCCTGAGGGGCAGTCACCATTTGCTTCAGGGACCAGCAGGCAATTTCCCAGCAATGCAACATAAAAGACAATGATCAACTTCTAAAGCACAGGTGAAGCTTCACATCATAAGCCATTCTAGAAGATTCTGGTACCTGTAACTCAGCCTGTCAGAGAAGTGATGCCCCAGGAAGCGCTCATTCCCACCTCCCCTGCCCCACTGGGTTGCCCTAAACTGACCCTCAAAGCTGTTGGAGACTTCCTCCTCTGAGATAGGGCAAGGGGACAGGCCAGGGGCAGAGGCATGCAAAAGGGGGGATGTGAAGAAGACCAGTTACCTGACAGACAATGTTATCATAGTGAGCCAAGGCACGGGCATGGGGGGAGGAGACACAGGGAGTGTCGCAAAGTTTCCTTACATTTGGATGAGAGCCCTCGGCAATGGTGGAGAGGGAGAAGTTATCGTTGTGGAGTTCAGATGGGGTCCGGAATTTGCTGGAAGGACAGAAGAAAGAAAGGAAAAACGTCAGGAGATCGAGGCAAATTGTAAAAGTAGCAGTAATGCCTCAGCGTCACCGTCAAATACTGTACGACACCATCAACAGTAAGACGCACAGGACTTGACGTGCCATCGGGAACAAACTCAGCCACTTAAACCAGCGCAAACTTCCTTATCCCCGGGGATATTTCTACTTGAAGTAGCACACTGGGACTTTAAGGAACTGGCAACGATATGAACAACTATGACCGTGTTTGTACATGCGAGGCAGTTACAGCTGCATCAAGACAACCATCTGGCCAACAGTGATTATACGATGCCAGCAATTGTAAGACACAATCCAATTTCAGAGATGCTAATATGTGAGGAGAAATATGTATCTTAGAATCAATAAAAGTCAGCAGTATCTGCAGGGCTGAGTGCACATGGCATCCTTAGAGCAGGGACTCACTCCCCTTCTCAGGCACCTACCATCAACAGCTACCAGGACCGGAGTGGCTTATATCCCCGCTCTCTACACACCCATTGCTTTGGTAGAGCCATGGAATGAGGAGCCCAGGGTCCTGGCTTGTGTCCCTCTGGAGTGATCACATGCACAGATTTATGTCCCTGCCTCAATGCACAGGGACAATGGAGGAGGGGCCCTTTCAGCCCCATGGCAGTTAGCTGGAAGGTCACAGGGCTGCCGCTGTCTGCACACTGCATGTCTTTACCCAGTACAGGAGCAACAGATGGTGTTTTGTCATTTTCCCAGGACCCAGGGAAAGTCCTTCAGTGACATTCTCTGGAGGGAGTCTCCAGGCCAGTAGGATAAGCACGGGGAGAGATGAAGGGATGTGAGGCCAGTGCTATATAAACTGTCTCTTGGGTCCCAAGGAAGCCGGGGCTAGTCTTCTCCTTTTGACACTCCCGTGACACTTTGAAAGGTTTTTTACTTTGCTTAGTGATCAGAGAGTTTTTTTCCCTAGTGCATAAGGTCACATTCGAGAGTTCAAGATGTGGACTTCATAGTAAATGTGGGTCAACACTCAGATGCCCAGCAGGCACAGCTTGAGAGCCAAAAGGAGATCCTGTATTCCTGTGTGGTCCTTAAACTACACAAGAGTTAACTCGGACCCCTTGTCACTGCTAAATTTTGTTATGTTGGGAACAGGGGTTGATCAGCATCTGTTTGTGTATGTGCGTTTGTGTGCGTTTGTGTGTGTGTGTGTGTGTGTGTGTGTGTGTGCGCACAAGTGTATACAAGCCTGCACATATGTATGCAAATAGGTACAATTTATTAAGAGTAAAGTAGATCACTCCTAAAGGGTGGAAGTGGACGGTGGCCAGAGGGACTATTGTAGGTAGCACACGCTCTCAAAAGATGAGAACGAGCAGTGACTTAG
The DNA here is from genome assembly GCA_902168325.1 of Peromyscus nudipes. Lineage (NCBI taxonomy): Eukaryota > Metazoa > Chordata > Mammalia > Rodentia > Cricetidae > Peromyscus > Peromyscus nudipes. The sequence goes on from CABHPH010161164.1 coordinate 40,911, forward strand.
AGACTGTTGCGTAGGGCACGCTCTCAAGGGGGGAGCCTTTATCTTATTTCTTATTCATTTGCCTTTATCTTATTTCTTATTCATTTTTGAAAAAGGGTCTCATGTAGCTCAGAGTGGCTTCAACCGCCCTTTGATGATGACCTTGAACTTCTGATCCTCTGGCTTCCACCTTCCCGAGTGCTGGGATACACCCTGTTTACAGGTGAAAGGGATCAACGGTGGCTTTGAGTGGCTCGGAGCATCACTCCCTAGCCTAAAGGGTGAGCTTTTAAAAGGCAATGCAGAAAAAATAAAAAAATAAAAGGCAATGCAGTGTGGCAATAACATCTCTCTCCTCAGCATCCCCTGAGGAGGAGGAGCTGATATTAAATGACAGTAGGTTTGAAGGGGCTGAAGTTACTCCATACCGGTTTGTGAGCAAAATCCTTTCGCAGAACACTGGGTATCAAAGACCAAGGAAGCAGGTGCGGGCAGGGTGGGCCGAGTGAGTGCAGTAATGTGTTTACTTGGGGACATGGTGGATGCTGGAAGCCCTCTCTTTAGCACGCTTTCTTGGGTTTTGGATGCTGGAGTGTGGCTGGCTGATAGGTGTGCAGGTCCCAGGGCTTTATCTGGCACATTTTATGTACGAATGGATAAACTTTGGTGAACTTTTAGCATGAGCCAGAGAGCTAGAGAACTGTTGCTGAAGACTCTCCTGGGAATAGCCTCGGCTGGGGCTGGGTGTGTCTGGCTGACAAGGCTGCAGGGTACACACTTACTTGGTCCTCCTCAGCTTGGTATTCTCAGTCTTGAGCAGATAGAGCTTCTTGGCAAAGAAGACAGTCATCATGAACAGCAGGAGCAGCACAAGAGCAGCCGAGCCAATGGCCACGCACATCACCTGGAAGTCGGTGATGATGGACTCACAGCGCATGCCTTTGTGCCAGATGTAGTCCTGGGTGTTACACCTACGAGGACGGACACAAAGGGACGCAGGTGACAGGGCAGGCAACCTTAGCCACAGCAAGGACCCTACTCTGAAGTCAACACTCAACAGCCTGCTCTGAGGGCTGACTGGAGGATTGCAGCACCCCAATCCAATCAGATCTCATCACTCTTCACCCCAACTTTACAGCTGTTCTATGAAATGGGCCAGGCATTCCAAAGCCTGTGATATAAATGAGGTGAGCAAAGCAGAGAAACCAAAGGAGAATCTCTAAGTTACATGGCTGTTAACGTGACAGGGAGGTAAGAGAATCCTGGACTTCTGCCTGGCAGGGATCCCCAGAATTCTGCCTGCCCTGGCTCTGGGTGAGAGAGGGATGAGACTCAAGGTGAAATACTGGGAGCTGCCTTGCACATGGAAGCCTCTATCCCATCCAGTTCACATGACAGTGAGAAATGAGGACCTGAGAGACACACAGAGATGGGTGGATATTCGCTTCTTACCCCTGCAGCCCCACAGGCTCTGCCCCTGGAGCTAAGGCTGTGAGAACTATCCTGCCAGCATAGTGAGACTCAATCCCTCAGGGTGGGTTTTCCTCCTTTTGTTGAGTGACTTTCTCCTGCCCTTGGGGACATTCCCAGGCTCCAACTCTTCCAATGACATTGCTGTTTCCATGGGAACCAGGCTGCTTCAAAGAGGAAAGATGTGGAAGGATAGAGAGGCAGGCAAAGGAGGGAGGACATGAACCTCGGGTGAATGAGACCAGAAAAGGGGGCACCGAGATGAAATTATGCACCAGCAAAGTGGCTACCTCACATCCAGAACAGCCTGGGGAGAGGTGCCTAGTGCGGGATTTTTGTTTTCCAACTGGCAATGGGAGGGACAGACGATCTGTTTAAGGTTGCCAGGGAATGCAGACCCCTCCATGTGGGGGTCCTCTCACCCAGTGTTCTAGAAAAGTTCTGCCATAGCTCAGATCCTCTCCCTGCAGCGGGTCAGGGTAACGGAGACAAAGGCACGCTGCAGTCTCCTGTGAGTGGAATGTAAAATAGTTTGCAAGCAGCCGCCAGGCCTGAGTGTGCAAAGCTGAAGCAGGAGCCTGGGTAGGGAGGTCTGAGTGTGATCTCGGGAGAGAAGCTAAGCAAGGGGGAACTGGTGTAGACCATGTGGAGAAGTACTCCCGTTGGGGAAAACAACCAGGCAGACTAGTGAGGAGGACGATCTTTCTCCTACTGGAGAATTCCCCAAGAGAACCAGGAGTTGTGGGCACTTCCACAGCTCTCCAAAGGCAGCCAGAGCTCCAGATTTCACACTGTGGTGGGAAGCTCAATTTGAAGGTAAAAATGTCAGGCCTCCAGTAGGGATGAAAGATGACTTTGCAGAGACTCTGCTGTCCCCAGCCTGAGTTATCACTACAGTTCCCCAGACTAAAGACAGAAGAGACTCACAGGCTCTTTTACACTTTTGGTGATCTTTAACCGGCAAGTTCTTTCTAATACCCCACAATTTTCTTTCTTTCGTTTTTGAGTCAGAATCTATCTCACTTAGCCCAGGGTGGCTTCAAACTCACTATGTATCTGAGGCTAGCCTTCAACTCCTGTTTCTTTTGCCCTGCCTCATAAGTGCTGGAATTATAGTCATTAGTTACTATGTTCCTCCATCACCATAGTTTTTTGATCAAAAAAATTACTCTTGTGGATGACTGAACAACTCCAACCAGCACCGTGTAGTCACATCCTATATGGACGATCCCAGTGCCACGACCATCTAGGGAATGACATCAGACAGAACTGGAACTCAGGCTTCCATGCCAGGGCGCTACAGCCAAAACTTAAGTGCTTAAGAATAAAGGAACAAGAAGAAACACCGAGACACTTAAGAGAGCCACTGCTGAGTGTGGCTCAGGCATGTGAGCCTAGCACTTGGGAAGTAGAAGCAGGGCGTTCAGGAGCTCAAGGCTATCCTTGGCTACTCAGGGAGTTCAAGGCCAGCTTGGTCTACATAAGACCTTGTCTTTTAAAAAACAAGAAAGGGCTGAGCATAGTGGTGTACACATAAAGCCCAGCACTAAGAGGCAGAGGCAGGTGGATCTCTATGAGTTTCAGGCCAGCCTGGTCTACAAAGTGAGTTCCAAGACAGCCAGGGCCATACAGTGAGACCTTGTTTCAAAATACACAAATAAATAAATAAATAAAAACAAAAACAAGAAAAGAGATAGGTGGAGAACAGAAATGCTCCTCAGAGGTCTAATGAGAACAAGACTGTAGTCTTCTCCACTTCTTAAAGAACTGCCCAGACCACCCTTGACTTAGCGATCCTTCTGTAAGGAACTGTGTTTTCATGAGGTAAATATCTCCCTGTGAAGGCATTCCCAGAGATGAACTGACTGAGAAATTCCTGATGAGGTGTGGGATGGTGGCTTTAGACGATGTCCTTAGGGATATCTATACTCTTTTCTTGGAAAACATTATGGACTTACTATCCCCCAAAAGGCAATTAAAGCAACCACCCAAAATCAAGATCATGGACAGATGCAAGATTGAGTGAGAAGACTCAGCTTGATTTCACCTGTGTGTGGCTGCTCTCGGGGCTGTCCTAGGGTGATGCTTTGACTTTACATGCCCACACCTCCTTCAGAGAAACTCGGCTCTCTGGCCCAATACATACAGCTTGGCAGCACTCAGCAGCCATCTTAACTTCCCAGCAGGGTTCCAGGTCTTCTTCCTTTACTGGAATGGCTGCTTTCCTAAGCCCTTGGAGAAACCCCTTCATTTTGCCTTTAAAGTTGAGTGGGTGAGCCCAGGACACAGTGCTTAGAGGATTTACAAAATATTGCTTTTGAGGAATTTGTCCTGAGGGCAAGATCACAAAAAGCCTTTTTTTGGGGGTGGGTGGAGACCTTGTAGCCCATGTTGGCTTCAAGTTCACAACTGTCCTGCCTCAGCCTCCCCAGTGTTGAGAATATAGGTGTGCACCCCACATGCTTGGGAATCTTGCGAGTGTACCTCCTCTGGGAAATCTCGCCTTTCAAACCCTCCCCTTTGCTGAGTCTGCCCCATCCACCTTGCTCAGGCACTGTTTTACCAGCCCCTGGACACCTGCCACTCCCTTACCTGCAGAAAGCCCCTATGTTCTCCACCAGGTAGCACTGGCCGCCATTGTGACAGTAACTTGGGAAGAGGTCACACACTGACCGGCAGGAGCCATTGTGCCTGACAAAGCCAACTCGGCACTCCGTGCCATTTTCGCCTGAGGACAGGTCCCTGCCCGGATCTCCTGGGCGGGGCCTGAGAGAGATGCTGCTGCCAGGGACCATGCCCAGAGTATGCTGTGGAGGAACAGCATGCCACCGACTGGTGGGCTGTCCTGTCCCAGGGCCCACACCAGGCTTTTGAGAGGGCAGGAGAAGGTCATTTTCATCTTCCAGGTCTCCACCTCCCACTGCATCCTTATCATCCTCCTCTTCCTCTTCCTCCTCTTCCAAATCATCATAGAAGGATGTGGTAGGGTAGAAATCAGACTCATCAAAGGGGGTGAAGTCATCATATAAGTCAAGCAGGCTCCAGGAAGGGGTCTCTCCTTCAGTATCAGGGTGATTCTCTGAGGCTCCTGGTGACCCTGGGAAGCTGCCCATGTCTGCACCACGACCCTCACTATCCAATCCTTCAAAGTAGTCGATGTCAATTATATCTGAGGCTGGTTGGGTTTCTAGGGTGCCTTGAAGGGGATAAGTGGGCTCTGGCCCTTGAGGGTCAGGTGTGCTGCCTCCCAGGTTCAGCCAAACTTCCAAGGGGCTCTCCTTAGGGAGTTCAGAGCCTGGGCTAGGCTTATCATGGGTAGTGGGGGAGGGAGGTCCATTGGCTTCAGTAGCCTCAGGAATGGCAGGGGGCACTGTAGACGACCCAAGGGCCTCATCAGGAGCCTGGAGCGTAGCTGGGAGGGTCTGGGCGTCACCACTGCCAGTCTCTGCAGTCACTCCACCCAGGCCTGGGCCATCTGCCTCCAGCCAGGCAGTGCCAGTCACCGCAGCCGATGCCTCCAGTGCCTCCTCTGGCCCGACCCCAGGGCCCACCGCAGCCAGCTCACTGCCGGGCGCTGTCCACGAGGTCTCATCTTCCCCAGCTGCGGGCAGGCCGGCTTCCTCCCGCGTGTCATTGGCACGCGGCTTCCATGCAAGGCCGCTCCTCACCAGCTCTTCAGCCTCGATTGCGCTGCCTGCTTCGCGTGCTGCGGGAGGGAGGGCGAGGGGCAGGGTGTTAAGGTGGCGCGTGGGGGTGAGAGGGCTCTGAGCGAGATCCAGCAGGCTAGGGTCCACGCTGGGACACTCCTTCGGTTTCCAAGGCCACGCCCTACTTCTAAGGCCCGCCCCTGAGTCTACCTCCCAAGCCGGGGAAATACACCTTGCCTATGGTTTCCCGCCCCAGACAGCACCCGCAGTCTGAGAGGAGAGGTCAGGGTAGTCCTCCAACTCTGGCTCATCTTTGCCTCATCTTTGGGACCCCGCCCCGCCCCCAAACCCCGCCCCCAAATCTCACCCAGGTCCCGCCCCCGTCCAAGACCCCGCCCCTACCTCAAGACCCCACCCCCACCCTAGCCCACCCTGCCGTCTCTGCACAGGCTATCCGCTGCTCCCCGCTGGCTTGTGTCCCCCTACAGGTCCTCTCCTCTTCCCGCACCCCTTTCCCGCCCAGGTCCCCGGCTGCAGGCCAGGCGGTGCCCCGCCCCCTTGTCACGGCTTAGGGACTCCACCTGGACCTGAAGCCAGCGAGACCCTGGCACGCACCGGGTGGGGCACGAGGGCTGGCTGGGGTCGCGGTCGCGGTGGGTACCTACCCGGCACGGCCCCAGCGGTGAGGACCAGCGTGGCCCCCAGAAGCAGCAGCGCTGGCGGCGGCCCCCGGCTCGGGCCCCCGCCTCCAGCTCGGCCCATTGCGCGGAGCCCCGGCCGCTGTGCGCGGTGCGCGCG